>JARFJB010000903.1:2660000-2827500 GCA_036346205.1 Vesta saturnalis
AGTGCTTTCAATATTGGTAGAAGGTCAACACTGCACAAGAGTAGTTGTTTTCTCGGGTAAAGGTCGGTTGTACTGCTAGAAGTTGTGACGCATAACGTGGAGGTAACAAAGCACTAACGACTCGCTTCGCTTCTCTCGTTAGTGCTTATAACTATGGTAGGAAGTCAGCACTACGCAAGAGAGGATCCTTTTCTCGGAAAGGATTAGCTGTTATGATGCAAGTTGTGAAGCACCGAGAGGCACTAACGAATCATCGGTCCAGTCTTTACTGCTTTCGAAGGCCGTGCTAACTTCACGGACCTGTTTTGTGTTGGTTAAGAAAATCTATTTTCTGTAATTTTTAATCTTCAGTGTCACCTTAATTTTGAATATATAATGTAAAACTGGTATTCTTATTTATGAAAGTGACCACCAATATAGGTTTAGGCAAAGTCGTTCAACAGGCGATCTTGTTTCATATGTGACCCAAGTTTGGAACAATACAGTAGAGCAGTGCGGTGAAACAGTTGTAGTCGCTTTAGATATCTCAAAGGCATTTGACCAAGTTTGGCATAAGTGTTTACTTGCCAAACGCACCTCGTTTGGGTTAAATGATACGCTCATCAACTGGGTTTCTAGTTTCCTTGATAAAAGACGAATATGTGTCGATGGCTTTTTTTCAAAAGAAGTTAGCATTAACGCGGGCGTACCACAGGGATCCGTTACAGCGCCTACACTTTTTCTACTGTACATAAATGACCTTATTTCTTCAACAACTAACCCCATCCATTACTTTGCTGACGATAGTACTCTTCACTGTAGTTCATCTCAGTCTGCCCATAGTGATAATCCACCTTCTATGTCAAATCAAGGAATTAAAGCTGAAATGGCAATTTCATACGAACAAAACTCAGTGTTGCCTTATGTCCGCCAAAAAAGATCGATCATTTCCTGTTGTAAGTATGAATGGCTCAGTTCTTAAGTTTTCAGACTCTATTACTCTGTTGGGTATGACTATATCTTCAAATCTCTCATGGGTTGACCATCTTCTGGCAGCTACCAAAACAGCTGCTCGTAAAATAGGCTTTTTGTACAGATCTAAGCAGTACTTTACCTCTCGACAACTCCTTCTGCTGTATAAGTTTCGGCCTCATCTGGAGTATAATTCTCACCTCTGGGTTAGTGCTCCCCAATATGCTCTCGATATCGTTGATCGTATTCAAAAGAGAGCGATTAGGCTTATAAATGACTCGTCCTTAACTTCTCACATACAGTCCCTTGAGCATAGAAGGATGGTTTCAGTTCTTCCTTTGTATTATCGTTATTACAACTGCTATTGTGCTGCTGAATTATATTCTTTGATACCATCTCGGGCTATCTTTGCGAAAAACACTCGGTTCGCTTATTCACATCATCAGTATGCAGTACAAATCTCCACTTGTCGTACTAAACGGGCGCAATCCAAATTTTTCTACACGGCTTCTAAACTCTGGAATGATCTCCCTAGTTCCTGTTTTCCTCTCACTTATGATATGAGAAATTTTAAGGTAGCTGTTCATAGGCATCTATTGGCAATGCATTATCCCTCTATTCATCCTCCTAAGTGTTCCTGGGTGCTTTAGCACGATAGGCCTAATTTAGCCTGTTCAGGTCCACAATCATAAAAAAAAATATATATATACATATACATAACACCATATATTTTCGGTACACTAATTTTTGAAGTTCATTTCTTACGGAAATGAAAAAGTTATTCGTTTTCTAATTATTAGGTCTGTATTAATGCTTGGGGTTACTGCCAAAATAGCGCGATCAAATAAAAAATATTTTATTTAGATTTTTTATTTCTTTTTGATATCGAAGATATTGGTTACTTTGTTGATAAACGTTGAAATCAGAGAACAAATCAATTTCTATGAAACTCGCTGCTTACTGTTTGATACCACAACGAAATGAAGCTTTTACAAAAGCTCTTTATATACGATTAAGCTGCTTGATATTAAACTGCATTTACTTATTGTGAATTGTATATTATCATTTCTTACTTTTTAGAGGGGAATTGCTTTTTAAAGATTAACAATCCTATGTCGAATATTTAGCACACTTGTAATGTATTCTGTTGTGCTAAAACTTTCGAAGAATGTTATTGTTTGGTTTATGTTGGTATGTCAAAACTTGAAATTTATTTTATGCCACATCATCAGTGACATTTATTTAATTCTGGTTACATTACACTTAACTATTTAACTTTCCTAATTTAATATCAAAAGGCTAATTTCATTTAATTCAATTACTATACAAACATCTGACAAATAAAACGGTTAATGCTGCAAGACAGAATTATGTTGTGAACATTTCCGGGTGGAAATTGTATTGTCATCATAGAATCGAATTCACGTGTTGAATGATTATAAGAAAAAGTTACGGCACGTAGATGGGTGTATATAACAACAAACTCTATATTTCGCGATAGTAGTCGGTTAAAAGTCGACAACTGATTTCCAACAAATAACCCAAAGAACGTGTTTAGGTTACAATATGGGCGTAATACATTATTCTACGGACACAGACAACTGGTCCATGTAATCTGCCATCATTATTTAAACACCCCTGTCATCATTTACACCGGATACGGTGTTTAACTATGTCTGGTCCAGTAGCAAGAGCGACAGTGGATCGATATTATTGTGACGTAATAGACCCACCCCTGACGTCATTTCTGATCTAAAAGTTTCCTAGAAAAGTATGCCAAATACATATAAGCAATAAACTTCCTAATACCTTAATCTGAAATAATTTTTAAATTCTTAGCTTGTAAAACGGAAATAGTGGAACGATTTACAGTAAGGTATATTAGTACCTAGCTACAAGAAAAAAAAACACTGATAGTCCACACCGATGCGCCCTTTAACAAAGTTTGGCGTTCGAATCTATAATCCCAACGGAAAATCCCGTCCAGTGTACCCAATAACATATAATCCCCCAGGAAATCAAGACTGTTCGTATATACCTGAAGATTTTAACAAGGATTTAATACAAGATAATATTTCCGTCACTTAGAATATAAATGGGTTAAGCTCTATTTTCGTAGTCATTTATTTTATGCAGCTGAACCTAGGAGCGTAACTGTTTGTGAATAACTAGAATCGATAACTGTTTTCAAAGTATCGTTACTATTTTATTTATTCGTGGTCAAATTGTATTTCGACAGACGGTTTAATGTTTGTTATTTCGTTTTTCTCTTAAATATTTTTAACATCAGACACACTTTTAGTTATAATTTAAGGTTCATTTTTAACGAGCAAATTGCGAAAGCTTTCATAAACATTAGAAAATTTTAATTTTTGTGTAATGAAAGTGTAAATTGAGTATGTCCGCATTTGTTTTTACACAATTAAATTAGTTTTAAGGAAATTTCATTTTGCATTCAATGCGATTGTTGTACACCGTTTGTATTAGAATGTTATTTAATTTTTGTAGTTGACATTTCATTTGACCAACAAAAGAAATTTAAAATAAGTTTAATTTATCTTTTATAATTTGGAAGAAATGGGTGAGACTAAATTATACATTTTTGAGTTAAAATCTTTAGTGTAGCATACAGAATCGTTTTGATTCTTTCATTCATCGCATTTTCGTTTGTACAATCTATCCCCAGTTTCTCAAATTCCTTTTTACATTTGGAATATCGCCATAACATGAATTATGATGAATTATAAGATATTTTCAACCAGAAATCTGAAGATGTATGTACTTTCTAAAATGTCCCTCTAGTTTAGTGTTCAGTCTATGAAAAGTTCTTTAGACTATAGCAAGAGGTTCTGTATCAGTTACGTGCCCAAATAAAAAAGTAAAATTGTTGTTATTAAGACAATTATTTGAATGTGTACTAAAATGGACTTTTAAATGGTGTAGGGGAGGGCGCGGCTATATGGTTGAAATTGTTAACATTTGGTCATTTACTTTTTGAGTCCTTTGTTTTGTACCTCATCGATTTAAACCAAAATTAGTATTTAAATAAAACATGGTAAAAATTTTTTTTCCTTGCGGCGGAAAGTGTACAAACTTGCCCCAGAAATGGGATAAGTTGTTATATCGTAGAGGCACCTTGTTACATCAGTTTATACCACAAATAAACCAAGAATATTACAAATATAATTTTTTATTTATGACATGGCAGATAAAAATAAGTTTCATAACTTTATGCAAACTGTTCACTTTCGTCTAGTTCTACAGTAAGATCCGAAAGTCCTGTCACCACCCCCTATTTGTGTGATGATTGTATGTGTGTATGTGTATTTACGAACATGCCACAGCATATGTTGATAGTTACAGTTTTAGGTTGTTTAGTGGTCCAGAATATCAGTATGGACACCGTCATTTTCACGGCACAAAATTATGCGGTGCCAGGTCCTGTGTGAGATTTTCCGAAGAATAAGCAGGGTGATATCCCTGAATGCCTCCCTAACAGCTTCCTTCAATTCTTCAACAGACTGATATCGTTGTTTCAAGACCTTCTGCTTAATTATTCCCCACAGAGAATTGTCGCATGATGTCAGATCTGGACTCCTGGGAGGCCACTCGATCGGCGCTGGCAGATGCTGCGATCCTCTCCCTATCCACCTCTGGGGTAGCACTTCATCCAAGAATTCTCGGACACGGAGAGCGTAGTGAGCAGGAGCTCCATCTTGTTGAAGCCAACTGTTATCAAGAATGTTCAGTCTTTGAAGCTGTGGAATGAACCATTCCTGCAACATTTCCAAGTAAGAATGTTGATTGACAGTACCGTAAAAAAATACTGCCCTATCAAATGCCTACTGGACATTGCTGCCCAGATCATAACATGTAGTGGATTATTCTCTAACTCTTCATAATAATATGGATTTTCTCTGCTCCAGAAGAAAATGCCCCTATTCCGAGAAGATCGGTAAATTGCACATTCGTCTGAGAAGAAAACTTTGCCTCGCTGCGGGAGTGTCACAAACACATCGAGTAATCTTGAGCAAGCTTCATGTCTTCGCCGAATGTCCTCATCACTAAACCCGTTTACGAATGTTGGCTTAAAACATTTTAATTCCAGATCTTTTTTTATGTGTGTCAGCATAGTCGTTTTTGGAATTCCAAGTTCAGAAGATCTTTTTCGCAATGATTTCTTGGGAGATCTGGTCACAGAATCCGCCACTGCTGCACAAGTTTCTTGTCGTGTTGATGGTCGACCTGTCCTCTTTCCATCCAGAACGGATCCAGTTGTGAACAGTTTCTGTTGCCATCGCAGTATCGTTCTCTTGGGTGGCGCTTCTTTATTGAATCATGCCGCAAAATCCCCTTGCACATCTCTCATGGTTTTTCCGGAGTGTGCACGTTCATGAGCCCATGCACTTGCCAAAACACGTTCTTCCACACTATACGTACTTGTGTCCATCTCCTGAAAAAAAAATTACATATAAGTATGCATCATAACACAAAAAGGGGGGGGGGGAGACATGACTTTAGGACCTTACTGTATATCCGTAGAAAATGTCATTTGTTGAACACTTAAAGTGGGCCTATTTGTGACACTTGGTGCACTGTATCCACTCTTCTCCTCCTTTGGAGGCCGCATAATGACCTAAATAGATAACGCAGAAATACTCTTCATCCTCTAAACTCGATAACACAGTACTATGCAATATGCCAGTTTGTTTTCCGTTCTTCCTACTTTTTGTTGTTGCTGCTTTCGTGGATAAGCTGCCGGATAGGGTCTAATCTCCTTTGGAGTTTTGTGTTTCAAGGATAATGGTGTAGGTGAACTTGGAGGAGGTTTATGTTCAATTTCAATTTTTTTAATGTAACCCGTGAATTTGTTTGACTGCGATCTTTAGTTGCTGATGTCGATGGGATTGGTTCTATGGCAATGGTAGAAGCAGCTGCTGTTGAAACCTGATCGCTAGTTTCTTCAACTACTATTGCCCGATCAGTTACTGCAGCTGAAAAAATCTATTTGTTGAAAGGACAAGTTCCAGTTGATGTAAACCTATGTAACCTATGTAAAGCTATGATGTTTCTTGGTGTTATGGCGTTTGAAAGAGCATCTTTGACTATTGCTGGAATATAATAAATTATCATGTTGACACCAGGGTGATTTTTTAGCCATGAATCTGCTGCAGCATTATATAATTTTATGAATGGACCGAAGGCAGATTTATTCAATGGTTGGAGCTTGTGTGTAGTGTGGGGTGGGAATGATAATAAAACCGTCTTTACAAATTCAAGAACCGCAATCTATAGGTGTGAGTGATAGCTATCTAACAGTAGTAACACAGGATGATCCTTGGAACATCGAACATGCTTGTTAAAATGTTGAATAAAAACCAGAAATTGTTCAGATGTGATCCATCCACTAAAATTTGCTGCCCCTATTCATCCAGGATGCCCATTGGACACAAAATAGTTTTTATACTTCGTCCTAGGGAAGATGAACATCGCTAGAACTGAATATCAACTGAGTATCATTGTGTAAAGGGACGCCGTCAGATATCCCGATTTTTTATTATTTTTAATTAGTTCCCAAAGTTTATTAGCAAGACGCCGTCCTTTATAAAAATTTTCCTATCATGATTAATTATTTGCTAAGTAAAATACCAGTACTGATTCATGGAATTTAGTAAGATAACGTGACGCGCTAAATGCACAGGTGCAAGCCATTATAAAAATTCGTAGAAGTTCTAGTAAAAGTTAAACAGATTTCATAACGTTGCATAAAATTGCACAATAATTAATCATGCATCCTCCCTCCAGACGTAAAATCCCAAAAACGTTTAAAAGTTTGTATACGTCAGAGCATCTTCCACCAATACGGGCTTACGGAAGCTCACCAAAAAAGTTTCGTAACCACCCTCGCGAATTCTATATAAAAACGCGGCACGCGGTGCTAAAGAAAAAGTCTTAAAGAAAGAGTCTTAAAGAAAAAGTCTTGAAGTCAGAAGTCTTAAGTCGTACACCTGAAGAAGAAAGAAATCCTTTTTCAATCTCATTCGTTACCAAGAGCTCTCTACGAGAAGCACGCTACCAGAAGAATTCGAATCGAAACCGTGTGCGATATCGTCGCGTTCGCGCCGACTGCTACCTGTTGTAAACCATCCGCTTGTAACCGCCGTCCGAGTAGAAATCGCGACTCCGCGACTTGATAGCATCACCGAAGTTAAAAGGTTAGAGTTGCAGAGATCTAACGGTGAAAGTACGTAAGTTGAGATACCTGGTGATAGGGATATGCAGGGTTGTAAGCCCGACGTACTCTTCTGTTACTAGACGTACTCTTCTGTTACTAGACGTACTCTTCTGTTACTAGACGTACTCTTCTGTTACTAGACGTACTCTTCTGTTACTAGACGTACTCTTCTGTTACTAGACGTACTCTTCTGTTACTAGACGTACCCTTCTGTTACTAGACGTACACACCTACACTGTGGAGTTTGAAGGGTAGTTGCCCGACATTCCATTTGACCGAAAGAGATCCTATTGTTTGGTATAACGGGTGGTTTGCCCAGATTACTAACGAAGGAAATCCACCTACACAAATTTACACGAACACTACAACACAACACACCTCGACAAACGTACCAGCGACCGCCAGATACCTGTAATTAAAACCTCGTCGGAAGATTAAGCAGAACACCTCGTTAACGCCGTTAATCCAGTAATATAGAAACGTAACCGTAAACACTAGACGTGTCCGTCAGTATTAAATAACCACCTGTAAAGTAAACAAACCACCACCGCCGCCACCGTAAAAACGTAAGTTGCACCTTTGACAAGTACTAAGATTGTTACCCGTAAACCAGAAACTATCTGATAGTTTCTTGTGTTAAATAAGTCAAATCGTGATTGTTAGACGCGAAAAAAATTTACTTTAAAATAGAAAACGAAGGTTTTATATTTTAAAAACCGCCAACATAACAAAAAGCTTTTATTTTTTATTTCTTTGTTTAAATAAAAACCGGTATACTAAAATTAATCTCGTAAGAGGAAACAAATAATACGCCGCTACCGTACACCAGCTACCTAAATAAACGAAAAGCTTTCATTTAACTAAAGATCGTACATTAAATGGAATGTAAATGTGAATGAGTTTATTTTCATAAGAAAAGCAGGTATAAAATTATACACTTATAACCGACCGCTTTAAAATATTGATTATTTTTTTAAAGGCAGAGTATTGAACTCAGTGTCTTATCGCGCACGTGTTTATACCGCGTTATCTGGCTACCTGCTTCTGTATTTTATACAGGGACGTATTCAGGTAAAATTATTTATTTATTTCGAAAATTAACCAGTATAAATTGAAACAGTTCAAGGACGAAAACTAAAAGTCAAAACTCCAAACCTTCTATTAATGTTACATTACAGAAACTCCAGAGGACCACCTAACCATTAATACCTGGACGAAGGATGTCTACTTAAAGATACCGAAGAGGAAGGTGGCGTTACCGTTACAATTTGGCACCCGAGAGCATGGGTCACAGTTCCGTACATTTACCTGTATCTATATCTTAGTTAAATAATTTAAATAACCATATAATATAGAAGTGTAATATAAATAGGAAATAAAGTTATATATATATATATATATATATATATATATATATATATATATATATATGAACCTTTGTAATCTATTTGTTCAACGTGTTGAGAGCCTGAATAACGAACCCCGATCCTTATTTTGCAAGTACAAAATTCCGACTGAGCTAGAAAAGGGAAAAGTGAGAATTATTCATTAGTAGTAATACACTCAACAGTCAAACCGCGAAGCCAAAAGCGCGTTACAATTGTGAGAAGTGTGCCCCTATCTCCAGACGTTTCGGCATCAACCTACTTCATACCTTTAACGGCCAATATTTTAGACGGTTTTTGGACGGTGGTTGATCCAATTTCGTCGACATTCCATACATTTTGACTCTCAAATTCAAATCTATTGTAAACGATTTCCAGATTTCTGAAAAACTCGTTTACGGTATGCAGTCAGCCAGTCCCTTGATGCTGATTTCATTTCTACCCACCTGTCAGTGATCTTAATTTGATTCGTTATTGCATAATCGTAGACCAAGAATTTTATGTCCTTAGTAGTTAGTCCATAAAATATTTTAGAGGAATGTTTTACGTATTCCACTAATAATTTCTTGTCATGATTTGAGAAGAGTTTGCCTGGTTTCGCATAGCCCATTATAGCTTTGTTATATGTAGCAGCTTTCTTAATTAATCTTTGTAAAGACATAACATCTAGCAAATTCGCAGCATTTCTTATGGAACTTTTATTTTGGTTCACCTCAAAAGAAGCCATTTTGCACGATTTTAATGGAGCCATACCCCGTTCGGTCTTCCTTTTATAAGTTCGTGCAATATTTCTGCAAAATAAAAAAAACAACAAATTTGCGAAGAATTCAACTGAATGTTTAGACGGCGCAAATTGTGCTCCAAGGATAGTGCTGTTGACGGCGATTGTATCCAGCCATCATCTAATGCAGTAGAGTATTGGGTGTTGTGAAGAATATAATTGTTGGACAACGGCCAGTATCATGCAGACCGGGGAAAGCGAGTCCCAGACCCGAGGCATTCCTTACTGTTTCTGCCTTGGCAACCTGAAGGGGTAAGATAAGACTATTCAAGTGCTTATTGCTATTTTGGTTTTAGTATTTAAAAAGTCACATGCTTATCTGTTATAGACGTATTTATAAAATTATTTACCCAGTTATTCATGTATATCATGAGATATTAAATTTCTTTGTTTAATGTGTGCTGGAGCTCTAGAAAGCGCTTCCGTAGGTGCAAAATAAAGGAAGTTTAAATTTTGTGGGATGTTTAATAGATTTATGAAGTAATTTACTTTCAAACCGTATTCGGCCATAAAAGCTTTTGTTGGATATGTTGACATTGAATGTGAATTTGGACGATTATGTCTTTTGAAGTAATTTAATGGATGTTTGTTAAATTGAATTATTAAGTTTCTTTTAAGTACTAAATTTTTTTGTAAGAACCGATGCTAAAGGGCGTAAATTTTTTCTTTATTTGTGTTATTTATATGTGCTGTTCACGCACGAGGTGTAGTTTTATTTGAAGCAAAGAGCAAAATAAAGTTGATTTCAATAGCAGGGAGATTTTTTTGTTTCAATTTGGCAACAATATTCAAGAGGGAATTTAGTAAACATTTAAAAGTTGAAGTAAAAGTTTTATTGTGGTGATTTGGAGTATTACGTTTCACAATCGACCCAGGGAACCGTTGGTGACGAGCAAAAAGGTAGGTGCAAGTAGTTTTCCTTGTTCTATGCTAGTGCAACCTCTTTTGTTGCATACATTTTACCGGATTTTATGCCGTTTGAACCCGTTACAGGTAGTTTAGTAAAATCTGTTACAGAAATTTGATTCCATTAAATTATTGACTTTTCTTTCACCTACAAGGACGAAGCCGTTTAATAGCTTTCGGATTTCGTCACTCCTTTACATAATTTTATGATCGGTTGAATTTAAGATTTGGTGCGAAAATTCTAGTTATCCTGATCACGTGACCATTTGACTATAACATTGTTTTCCCTACATTGCTAAATATTAATTGAACTTTGTTTTTAACGAGGGCATGTAAAAGAATTCGTCGTTCCTTCCTTAACGGGTTTCTTTTTCGTTTAACCGTCCATAAAGTAAGTGATGTAATTGAGTGTAAATTACAGTTCCATGTTTAAGGGAGAAAATTTAAATTAGCTATGAGTGATTTTTTAATATTTTGTCAGCGGCAGACGGAACTGCGTAGTGTATATAATGTTTCGCGCTTTTATTAAAAAGTGAAAGAAAACATATTAAAATTCTTTCTTTACATATTTACATGAAGCTTATCGAGTAAAATGACACATTAAAAAAACATGCACTTGGAATTTAAAAAGAACGTTCGCAAGAGACAAGTAAATCAGAATTATTGCAAATCAAACCTATCAAGGTCTTGAAATAAATAATTAGTGTGAAGTATAAACTTTAGTAAACGACCAAACAAGAAAGATTTACATTATTATAAGAAAGATTTAGTTCGAGAGTGTTAATAGACAATTTGTTTTGTGAGAATACTGCTAAGTTCTAACGGTATCTTAGTGTTCTGATAATTATTGGCCGCTAATTAAAGCTACTAAAGCGGTTAATGGACAAATTTGAACTTTCAGTGACGACGTTTGGATCAAAATAAAAGGCACGGTTAGACAACCGCGCGAGTGTGTGCGTGTGTCCGCGTATCTGCGCGTGTGGGTGCGAATATGCGTGTGCATGTGCGGGTGTGTGCGTGTGTGTACGTGCGTGCGTGTGTGTTATTGTATTTGATTCGCATATAATGGGTATTATACTTTTTACAGGTTAATGCATTGCTTTACATTTCATTTTATACCAACATCCACGCGCTCACGTAAGCACACGCACACATACATACATGGACCCACGCGCACGCGCGCGCATATACACACATACACATACGCACACACGCCACATTTATTTTAACTCTTTGTTCAAGTGACTACTCTTTCAATTTATTTAACGATAACACATCTCTTAAGTTAACCTTGATTTACAAACCCAAAAAATCAATCCGCACTAACTTTTAAGGAGATACGTTGTATTTAAGTAACTTTTTCCACCTTGATCGTGAATTTTTTTGTGACCAGTAATGTGTGTTGCACCTGTTGAAAATACCGTTATTGGTTATCATGCTCTCATCTGTCCAAATAATGGGAAAATTCAAGTATACCACTCAAAATAATGACTACGTCGTACATCATCACCTAGCCTTAGTTCTTATTTCACTACACTGGTTCTGGATTTTCAACAATTGATTGCAAAACTTGATATTGCCTTTCAGCACTTAAAATTTCTTTCCTAGAGATCACAGGTTTTTTAAATGAATCGTATGCTTTTAGATTAGACACTAAACGTCTAAATATGGACTTGCCTGGTTGTTTCCGTTCTGGGTACTTACTCAAATACATGCATTCGGCTTCTACACAATTTCACACTAATATCAAATTTATCTTCGTTTGTAAAAATTCCTTCTTCCATTGTAAATAATAATAAACGACTTTAAAAAGTGCAACAAAAGTGATACAACTGATTATTTAAATGAAAGAGATTCTTTCAGATTTGACAATCGTCTTAATTTTTCCGTTGCCATGAATTCCAAGACATTCTACATAGCAATAAAGTTCTAAATTTATTAAAACGTCTTTTTTTGCATAAAACCGTGCGAAAGCATATTGTGTCGCATATCGCCAGATTCGTGATGACAAATACCGTCTAATAGAGGGTGTACAATTGATTTTGATTTCTTGGAAACGAAACGTTGTACAAAACGTCTGTGAACGCCATTTTAAAAACCAAGAAAAGTGGCAATGGGAAAGTGTTGTTTATTTTTTCATACATCTTCAAATAGCGTCAGAAAAAAAAAACGAATAAAATCCCAAAATTTCGGTTTCTTTTGAATATTTCCGAAAGTAAGCTGAACTTAGTTAGTTTCTTGATGGCATAATATAGCCCCACCCCCACTGCGCAACTTTATTCTAATTTAATCGTCCCTGTATCTCTTACGATTTCCGATATCCCCATGCTGTTCATTCATATCTTGGACACACTTTGTATGTGTGTGTGTGTGTGTGTCTGTTTATATATATATATATATATATATATATATATATATATATATATATATATATATACATTACAAAAGCTGTTTTATCAGAAATAAATACTTCATTATAAAGACTATTATTTCACTCAATACAACACATCAATTTGTATAGATGTCTTGCACACACCCCCCTTGATTTATCACTTTTTTAAAGAAACATTGAAATACCTTATACATTTTTCAAAGGTCTATTGAACCATGCTTTAAATCCAACAAAATGTTGTATTTAAATATACATAAGTTTAATGCTGCACAATTTTCTCTGAGACCCTGTATTTTTAAAGATACTTTTTAAATTTCGCTTGAATTAATCTGCATCCCAGAGGTTCTTGATCATCATCGGTTGTTAGAATTTATTTGTTTTTGAATATCTCTCAGCTTTCATAGTAAACGAGTGGGTATTTATTATTTTCCTACGACCATGTACGAAAGTGATTCATATCGTACAATTAACCGTACAGAAAATAATACTTTCGCACACTAGCGCGTTTCACTTTCTCATTGTACCCAATAGGAAAGTAAAAAACACGTGTGCCTTTTATTTTCGCATTGCAAGTTACCATGGCAACTACCTGTTGTCATCGGCCTTATAGGGAGTTCGGTCGTGATCAAAGTCGCCACGCTTACTGCTATACACATAAACAATATGAGCAAGGACAAAGTTTATATATTCAGGTAATTGTCTTTAAATTGATAATGATCACGAACTGCACTATTTGTTAGGACAGTGGTCGGCAAAGTGCGGCTCCAGAGCCGCATGTGGCTCTTTGGCTCCTTAAGTGCGGCTCTGGCACAAACATTCACGGAAGGCGCAATAATATTTTTATTTAAAAAAAACTTGGTAAGAAAAAAATTACATCTTATTTTGATAAATTCAAATTTTTCTATAAATCGAGAACATGTATAATTTTTTGTTTAAGTTAAAAAATACATAGGTAATTAAAATTTTATATTGTTGTAAAAATACGTAACGAACATCGAGTTTAATTTTATTAGTTTTCGTAAACGTAAACACAAACCATGTACAAGCTACCGGCTGAAATTGTTCGTATGTTTTCGGCCTACTCCGGTGTGATACAAAGGTACCACAAGCATGCACGCGCATACTTTTTCTAAAGTAGTGGGGGTACAAATTGGCATCACAGACCAGCAGTTGCAGTGTGAACAGTTTTGTCTTATCTACCATGTTTGCCGTTGTCCTGTCTTATTAAAAAGTTTTTATATTTTTCAATCTAGCTGCACATCTTACAGGTATTTTTATACGATTTTATTACACCTGCTATGTATGTTTGTGGTTCCGGTACAAAATTTGTAATCGATTTTTCGATAACTTCTATTTGTCCAAATGTTGGAAGTTTTCTTCCATTTTTGGTCATATTAAAAGTTTTGTTATTCTGATGATGGAAAAAATTATTTTTTTCTTTTTAGTGCAGTTACATATATTAATAAAATTGTATTTTTTAAAAAGATTTTTTTTTATTTTTATTTTCATCAATTTAATAATGATAATAATTTTGTACTGGTGGCTTTAGAAAAAAATATATTTGGAATATTTTTATAGGCAAAAATTAATCACGAGATACTTGTTTACCATTGTATCATTCACCAAGAAGCGTTTTGTGCGCAAACATTTCCGGATGAAATTTGTAAAGTTATGGAATTAGTGATTACCATTATCAACTCCATTTTAGCTAATGCTCTTAATCATCGCCAATTCAAAGAATTTTTATTTGAAATGGAGAGAGAGTACGCTGATCTTCTACTTCATAACAAGGTACGTTGGTTATCAAGAGGGAACGTTTTAAAACGTTTCGCGCTCCTTTTTCCGGAAATTAAAGCATTTCTCCTTGAGAAGGGCATTCACTATGCAGAACTAACAGAAGATCAGTGGATCCAAAACTTTTATTTCATGGTAAACGTTACGTCTCATCTAAATCAGCTTAATCGTAAACTACAAGGGAAAGCAAACTTAATTTTTTCGATGTTAGAAGAAGTAATAACATTCGAAAACAAATTATCCATTTTTGCTCAGGATTTTGAAAGGGAAACATTGTTTCACTTTCCGAGCCTGCTGAAGCATCGCCAAGAAAATAATTCCTCTATTGATAAACACCATTTTAAAACAATAATTTTAAATATGAGGGAAGCATTTCTCAGCAGGTTTCAGGAATTTAAAAACAGCAGACCAACTTTAGCATTTGTTAAAAATCCTCTTAATGCTACGATAACCGAGTTGAAATGTTCTCCTTTTGAAATTGACATTGGTAGCTTTGAAATACAATTGCTGGATTTAAAAAACAAGGAGATATGGCGCTCTAAATTCGAACGTCTTTGTGTTGAATTGGAAATATTGGAGAAGAAAAAATGTGATCTTAGTTCACAACACAAGTGGTCTGCTTTGAATGGCCTGGAGAAGGAAGACATGATCATTTTCAACGCCTGGAATAGTATTCCTGACTCTTACGATCAACTGAAAAAGTTCGCGTTTGCTGTTCTTTCCCTTTTCGGTTCTACATATATATGCGAACAATCTTTTTCAAGCATGAACATTATCAAGAGGAAATTGAGAAGTGGTCTTATTGATGAGAACTTGGAATCATGCCTAAAATTAAAAACAACAACATACAAACCCAGTGGCAGATTAAACGTTGGGCGGACTGGGCGGCTGCCCAGGGCCGACAAGCCCAGAGGGGGCCACCGAGACCGAGGCGTATATAAAAATATTTTCTTCATAAAATAATAGATACAGAAAAATAAAATAAGACAAATATGTTTATCACATAATTAAAATAGTGTATTAAGTTTCTGTACACAGTACCGCTTTGTTTACATTATGATTATAGAGTTAGGTCCGAATTCGGCGAATAAGATAATAATTTAACCTGTCCCAATCAACACTCTATATTTGCTGCGTACTCATCGACGTACGATCTGAGAGACCGCTCGTTATAAGCACGTTTTTAAAGAAAAATTTTTGGGAAATTTATTGCAAATGTGTAAAAGTATAGTATAGTAATACAAATTCTAAAAACAATCTGCAAATTTCTATTGCAAATTCCATAATTCTAACATTAGTCCAACGCAAAATTTCCTTTAATATTTCATCTTAAAATAAAGCCTATACGTCTTATGGAGTTTGATAGACCGAACCCGCGCAATCATTCGGTTGATAAAGAATAAGAAAACACAAAACGTAAACGTAAATAAAAAATACTTTAAATTACAATCGTTTTATTATTTTTCATTATATAGGTCCCTTAAATTGGTATAAAATATGATACCCATTTTTATTTTACCGCCAGGGCCCCCAAGCAACTTAATCCGCCACTGTACAAACCTGACTTACTCAAATTTTCCAAGGAGATGTAAGCACATTGTTCGCATTAATAAATATTTATTAAGTATGAAATTTAGTTTTATTTAGTGTACTACTTATTTAGTGTAATAAAAGTTTACTAAACAAGCAGATTTGGCTTCCAATTTTTTTTTAAATTGTTGTAATCTTCACATTTGGCTCTTTGGCTAATAAGTTTGCCGACCACTGCGTTAGGACATGATTATGATTTCTTAAACTCGAAATATTAGATTAAAGTATATTTTGTAATTGTTTAATTTGTGATCAATAAAACATTAAGGAGACTGTCTTTTTTCATGTCGTAGGAAAAATAGTGTACATTAAACTCGTCCGAAAATGTCTATCCTGCACTCGCGGGATTCTCACACTCGGGCTGCAATATACTATAACCTGTGTTATACGCTGTCTGCCATAATTGTTCTCAAACATATTATGTAGGTCCTTTATAAGTAAACAATTGTTGTGAGGGAGGGTCATAAATAATTACATCTTACTCACACCATAGCTATCTAATTTACAAGTTTGTGATGTAAAAGTATGGAATTTTTAATAGTCCTGTTGTACTTTAGACTTTAAAGTAAAGATAAAAATTCTGAGTTTGCGATTTCAAATTCATATACATGCTTTAACACCAATTTTATAATTATATTATAGTTTAAGTTCATGAAACTAGGCTTAAAGCGATGAGTGTTGGTTGCTTTGTAAGCATAAGCATAAATCAAATTCGTTATAGTGGTTTGCATACAAAGAAGAATAATGAGTTAATTGAGATTTTAACACGCACGTTATATTTTTATTAGAATTTTACAGTCATTATCTATGTATTGATTACATTGAAGAAGATATTACTAGATTTTCAAATTGCCTCAATAATTTAGCAAATATTAAATGAGCATGTAATTGAATATAAACGTAATTTATGAACCTTTACCCGAACATCTGTGAAAATGTATTTTATTAAGTCTGTGATAGTTCAGAACTTTACACTCAGCCCTATCAAACACGCTGAGAATGCTATTTTTTGTTGATTTCTACGAATAATTGTCTGATATTAAAAGATACAATATTTGCAAATTTATACTTCGAGAAGAAAAAATATTTAACATTTCGCTTCGTAATGCAGTGCACAATTGTGTTTAAGAGATAATGAAAATTTAAGTGAATGAGTATAGTTATATCGAATATTAATAAATAAATCACACTCGCAGGACACGTATAACATTAAATAACGCTTAATGAGGATAGTATATTGTATCCAAGTGATATTGTTTTTAGTATTCATGTATCATAAACCATCCAAAACAAACCGAAAAGCGTGCATAATCGAGTCTTTATCGCACGCCGTGCGTATTAAGGTAGCTAGGTAACCGCTTCAATAAATAAGATTAGATTATGTCAGATTTTATTGTGAATTGTCAAATTAATCAAATTGTTTGCAACTTTACCTCAAAACAAGTAACATGAACAGAAATATTATTTTAAATAAATATTAAACGTGCAATACTGATTATTTGTTATTGTCAGGTTACCGGCAGCATAACTGAAATTTGTATTTTCAACGCACTTATCAGTGTTTACAGAAATATTAGACCCAATATTGCTTCCTTCCTCGACAACTCCAGCAATTAATTTTGAAACGTCCAGTTTGTTAGTGTTACATAGACTCTTCAATATAACCAGTCGCTGCCGATGAGGATTTCCAACCTACTTGGCGTTTCAGTTCATCTAGATTCATCCTTCCACATCCACTGGCCATAATCGTATCAGATGTCTGTCCAAAAGCATGTCCCGTATATTTATCCGCGTCTCGCAAATTTAGAAAACGTGCTACAAGGGAAGGGCACTTTCCAAATGTATTAATTGCAACAACTTGTTTTATACATACTCCTTTAGAATATTTCAAAAAAAAAATTAGAACTGTAGTGATCTTTTGCGGACGTAGTGAAAGACACTTGCTACAAATCTGAGCATACTTAATACTGGAATCATCAAATACAACAAACTTTCGGCCATTCTCAGTTTTTTGTGGACGAGTACAAATTATTAAGACAGATACTTCTTAAGCAAACTACACATTTCGCTTCTTCTGCAGCTACCAACAATTTCACAAATGGCAACAACTTTTAAAAATAAAAACGTATTGTCTTGGAGCCTGACTGAAAAACTTACGTAAATATTCTGCGGTAAACACTAAAGATTTTTTAACTTCCTGACCTTTGCTTGCTCATTTCATAAATGAAAGCACCTTGTGATAAGATGCTAAATCTATTCCATTTTTAACCTTTAGCATAGCTTGCAATTTTGAATGAATACGACAGCTATTTTTTAATTTCCGTCGATATTTTCAGTACGTACAACAATGAAGTTTAATAATTAAATGAACTGTCAAATCACATTTACCTACCCGCCCGGTAAAATGCTTAGAACTTATTGATTTGATTTTTTCAATTAAAATAATTGCAGTTATTTCTACTATTACTATTATAATTACGCATTCATACTAAAAACTACCGTATGACACAATGCATAATCGCCTTTAAAGCATTACCAATGTTAACGCCACGAGGCGCAGCGGAGTGGCCTTAAATTCGTTGCTCATGCTTTAAAGGCTCGATTATGCATTAGTGTCATAATATACTGTTAACAGAAAAATAAATGGCTGGAGCTTATGTCATCTGCCTAGCGAAAAGGTTAGTTGCGAAGGGGCCTAAGTGGGCTGTCTTAAATCATTTAAGCTTAGAGTAAACCGATTACGATCTCGTTTTACAGAAGTACAGAGGCGTAGGTACTGATTTTCACTATTTCAATTTATACATTATTTGATTACCATGAATAACGCTTTTTACAGCTCTAATTCCGTACGAAATAGGTGTCTGTATTTTAATTAATTATTAAAATTAATAATATTAATCATAATAATAGTAGATAATTCATATTTGATTATGAAGCAGATCAATATGTTTCATGTGCAACTTTCTAATCGCATAAAGAGGTATGTAATGCATATCGATCTCTGCAAAAGAATGTGTCATTAACAAAGGCGATAGCAGTGACCTTATACTAGACTAAACGCCAAATACGAAGACACCAAACTGCGTGACCGTGTACTATTCAACCGGAAAATATTAGTTTTTTACGAAAAATAAAAGTTACGTTTTGTACATTTTTTAGTTAATAACCTCTTAATTATAATGTTTATATTTTACAATTAGGACAATTTAAACAAAAAAAAAACGTTTATTTAATTGTAAAAAGTGAAATATAAGGGTATGTTACTTGTTCATAAATTTACTCGGAAATGTTATAATTTGCAATTTAATTATTAACCACAGTTTTAAGGGTAAATAATTCGTGTCTAAACAGTTTTCTACTGCGATGTTTATAAATAGGTGTAATAGAGGGGGTAGAGTGTTATCGAATTCAAATATTAGATAGTATGCAAGTTCAAATAAAGTTGAAGAAGTTATATAATTTGTTATGAGGAAAATATAGTATACGAATATAAACAGATGGTTTTTATACAACAAAATAAGTTTTATGGGGTTTGCACAATGATGTCCTATTCATAAAAGCATTGAGCTATGGCAGTAGCATGTTAAAAAGGTCAACACGATACATATTAGTGTGTTAAAGATAAATAAGAAATTTCACATATAAATCAATATAATTAAGCAATTTAACACATAACAGATATTGATTACTTGAAGTACAATAATCCTAATGTGTAGAATATGTATAATAATTGGTACAATGCATAAAAACTCTGGGTTATGGTACGAAGACGTTATGTTGGTAGATCATAGACTAAGTGTTTAAAAAGTGCTTAAGAAGTTAAAGTGCCTTAGAAACATATCTAAGAACATGAACAACACATGTGCAATGTGAAATTAACAATATAAATACAATAAAATATTACACAATTACTCTACACTTATTTCTTCGTTATCATAATCTGGTATAAAATCAGATTCATCCGACGAGTCTCCACTCCTACGTATAATCAATTCCTCACAAACGACATCCATAATATGCTCTTTATTAATGTATTCCTCTTCAATTTCTTTAACATGACGACACACTTCTTGCCAGTGGCTCTCCAAATCCATCGAACACTTTTCACGAGTTAATTTTTCAACATCGGCTAATTTAAAAGTTGTGTTTCTCGATGCCACCCAAGCTTTTACAATGGCGCATATTTTTTCTATTGGATTTAGCTCCGGGTGGTATAGAGGTAGTCGACATACAGAGTGACCATGTTTCGCAAATATAGTATCTATTGAATATTCTGTGTAGCTCGGTTTATTACATTTTATTAAATAATACAGCTCCACTTTTGTTAGGGATTCATCATGTACGCTCCCTCGTTCTTGTAACCAAGTTATCATTTCCATTTTTTTACTCAAAGTTGGATGTTTAACTGCTAACGTGTTGTGATAACTTGCATTATCCATAACAATAACTGACTTTTCGAGCAAATTCGGTAATAACTGGTGCTCAATCCATCGTTTATAATTAATAAAGTTCATATCGTCGTGATAATCACCTGTTTTTTAAGCCCGATTTAAAAACTAAGAGGGCATTACTGATAAATCCCATTTCACCACCAGCATGTACTATTATGAGACGTTGACCTTTACCAATTGGACATTTTAAACCTTCGTTGGAATCATGTACCCAGGAATGTGGCGTTGTATGCGATGCATGTATATATGTTTCATCTGTATACACAATGGGTCGCCCTGCTCTTCGATACTTTGTTATGGGTCGTATGTAAGCACAACGTAAAGATCGTATATCGCATCGTTCCATTAAACATTTACGATTATCAACGGTTTTCGTCCATTTAAAACCTATTTTATTTAATAATCTTCTTAAAGACGTTTCCTTCCCAGAGAAACCAATGGATTCGTCATCTTTAATAATATTATAGATAGCATTGATGGGTGTTTCTCCGTGACATGAAAATTGTGTACAATGCGTCGCATGACTTGTTCCCCACAATTATCGACAGATAATCTTGGTGCGGTTTTCATTATTTTATTAGAATAGCACTCCCTTCTCTAATGATTCTATCGACGGTACTTTTAGATACTCCAGTTGCTTTCACAACGATATCAAGAACGCTAACTGTAAAGAAATGTAATTGTGAAAAAACTGGCCGATGTTAATCGTACAATAATGACATACCTTCATTCATATTTTTATAAAACTGATAAACATTCCAAATAATTTCACGGGCATCTTGCGATAAGACACGCCGCTTCTGTGCTGGAATGTTTGATGTACTATCAGACGATGTACTCGCATCACCCATTATAAACAACGAACTAAATTAATATATTATATTAATACATATTACTGTGGATTACAAATACAACTTACTTGTAAATAAAAGGTGCTGAAACGGAAGGAGTTTTGAAAAAAACTGTTTACAATTGATGAAAACGTGCACGAAAAGTGAGGTTACAAAACAATAAACAACATTACATTTTGTGGACAGAACATAATATCTACTTCTGACTCATATCATTATTCCATTTCTTTTTAATGTGATATTCGGTTTCTGCGCAGGTGTCTGCGTATTTGGCGTTTGCTCTAATTAAAGTGTTTACTATGGATATTTTAAAGTATAACTGTAAGAATGGCGACAGTAGGTGGTGGGAAGGTAGTGGCACAGGCAATCACGCGAAGTATTGCACAATAATTTTAATTATCTTGCAACACTCTTCCCAAATGAATGGAAACAAGAAATTAAGCAACGTGTTCATGATTGTTCTGGAGTATCAGTTAGAACGATTAAATGGATTATGAAAGAAGGGAAGGTAACGGCTGCGGAAAATAATGGAAATCTAGTATTGCGTTTACTAAAGACGGGGAAAAATAAAATAGGGGGTGATTTCAAGAGATGAAATAAACCACGTACTAAATGTTGCCTACAATTTTCATAATACTGAAAGCTGCCGACCTACAATTGATAATCTCCAACAAAAATTGTAAGATGGACCACAGTGGACAGGCAAGATGTCTACGTTGTACCAACTACTGAAGAAAATTGGATTCAAGTGGAAAAAGACTCAGGATAACAGGAAAATTCTGAAATTTTTGTAGAAAAGGATGATATACGAGCATTACGGAAAAACTATTTACAAAAGTTCAAAAATTTTAGAGATGACACATCAATCGTGTACTTGGGTAAAACTTACATTCACGCTGCATATACAACTTCCTAGTGTTGGACTGATGGAACATCGTCTGAATTATTCACACCAATTTCTCAAGAAAAGAGATTATTCGTTATTCACGCTAGTGGAGATATGGGATACATTCCGAATTGCCTGCTTATTTTAAATCAGGACCGAAGAGCAGCGATTATCAGCATGTCACGAATCCCCAAAATTATGAAACATGGTTGCGGGAAAGAATATCTGCAACACATGACCTTCCAACCTACAAAATAGGGGACGTCACCCTATTTTTAAATTTTTCGACGACCTTGAAATTTCCCCGCCAAATACATGACCTTGAAATTTAAAATTTCCGCCAAAAGTGGTTCAGAACCGGCCCTACAAATCACTAAGAAACGGATTTGGATGTAATTTTATTCAATGCGTAAAATTAATACTACGTATTTTACGCACTCAATGAAAGTACATTTAAAGTCGTTTCCTGTTTAAAACAACAACTGCAATTATATCAAATAAAATATCATATTCACCAGGTAGTACACAATTATTAATTTCTGCAGAACTACTAATATTCCCAAATTACATTTTTACACCATTGAATTTCAAACTTTGTTATTAGTTTAAGCTTTATTAATATCCAGTTGAGTTTATGCTAAAGCTGTAGATTCCATTTTGAACCCAGAAAAACCTCTAATACAAGATGGTAATGTTTGTTAAATTTGAATTATTCTTTTCGTTTCATTAGTTATTTCCAATGTTTACTATAAAATTGATTAACCTTCTACTAGTTACTGGAAGGAGAAATAGGTTTTCTTAAAAAATAACGGTGAAAAAGTTTAACAAAACGTATTTCCACACACAAAGGAAACATTATTTATAAATTGTGATATAAAAGAGGATTTTCGACACCTACCTAAATAAAATTAATTGCACATATTAAAAAATTAATCTACCTGGATGATAAAATGGATTGACATACCTGATTTTAAGGTAAGTAAAACTCCAACTTTGAAAAGATTTTGCATTACTACAGCTCTTTTCTCTGCGTCAAGATGGTCGGCCGTTGTTTGGTTTCGCTGCACTAGTACGTTGAGTCTTCACAAGTTTGTTTACTGTGCTAAGTTGGGCACATATTATATTTAGTCCTATTCGATTTGTACCCCGCTTCTACTGCATTACCCTTGTTTTTAATACAATGCCTTTCCATAATTAAGCATTTTGCTAGTTTATCAAAATATCAATCGTCTAAATTACTTTCTCCTATTTCATGTAATTTTGAGTATAAATTGGTGCTTTATGCTGTAATTTTCTGGTTAATTTCCATATACGAAAAAGGCTTTTCTAATTCCGATATTCTATAGGCGAGTTGCACAAAAGTGGGTTAAATCACGGTTATTTTAATTCCGAGATTAAGAAATATGATTGGTGTAAAGTCTGTCATTTACGTCAATCTGTCAAAAATTCGTATTTTTTTAATTCTGAGAATAAAATAATTCTGGCTTAACCCACTTTTGTGGAACCCACCGTAACTCATTTTCAAACCTCCTTTTCTTGTAAAAGGTAGAGTACATTGTGTCCTGACTTCTATCAATCTTTCTTGTACACAGGTGGCAGTTTCTTTGCAAAATGTATGTTTATACTGTGCACTGAATCCTTTCCATTTAGTCTTCCTATAAGTAGGTCTATTTTCTAGCTTATAGAGGTTTACCTTGTCATGAACTTCTTATGTTATAGGGCGGTAGTCACTTAACGTATCCCTCTCATTTACGTGTAAATCTGGTTTTGTGGTGTCTCCACTAAGGCTCACATCGATCCCGGGTGCCTAATTGGCCGTCTCAAACAGAGCATGGCGTCTTTTATTAGTGTTTGTTATGTGTTGGTGTGGAGTCACACATTCCTTAGTTCCCGGTTTATCACAATACCGCCCCGTGTCGGATGTTTAGCATTTCTGTACCTAGTCACTATGATTCATCATTTCTATTCATCATTGTTATCACATCTTACTGTTGTGTTCACTGTCTTAGTGGACCAATATAAAGAATCTATGTAAGTATATCGCCTTTATTTGTAGCTAGTATTATATTGGGACAGTTTAGAAATAAGATTTAGCATTCTTTTGTAAATTGATGCCTCTGTAGCGGGCCATTTGTAAATCTAATAGCTCTTTTTTGAATACAATCAACGATATCGAGAGCGTATTGGGGAGCACCAACCCAGAGGTGAGAATTACGTTCTATATAAGGGCGAATTTGGGCCTTATTCAGCAAAAAGAGTTGTCGGGAGGTAACGTATTTCTTACATCTGTACAAAAAGCCTATTTTACGAGCAGCTGCTTTAATAGCCGACAGAAGATGGCAAACCCATAATTGATTTGAAGATAGCGTCATTCCCAATATAAAAGTCGTGATTCCATCTCGTTAATCCAATTGTCTATTATGGGATTCTTGCGCTTTCCTTTACTATTTTTATAACTTTATATTACTCATGATACAACCCTTTATTTTGTGCAAGTGACGGTCTCTACGGTAATATCAGTGTATTCAGCGTTAATTTCGGGTAGTACTAGCCTGGGTTTTAGTACCGAAGTACTTTAGTAACATGTGTCTATGAAAACCTCTATTCTATATGTGAAACACGCAGAAATCTATCTGTAATACGAAAATGTCCTTGAGGTAAAATTATTTTACAGTAAACGAGAAGAATAAATATCATAAAAAGAAGTGTTCTGATTTCACATGGTTTAATTGATCCATTCTTGAGTATATCCAACTATTAGAAAAATATAAGCATTTTGGATTCATGTAGTGCTTCTGAAATAGTTTAGCAAAGGACTCTAAATAACCTCCCACGTAAACCGACAAATGAGAACGAAATATGAATTTATCTGAAGCAACATGAATCAACCCCAATTATCGCCTTTTAACAGTAAACTATAATTAAAATCTTTAGCTTTTGAATATATACTCGTAATAATATTATAATCATATAAAGGTATTGCAACTGTTATATTAAATATGAACGACTATAACATTAAAGTAGAGCAACTGTTGGAACCACAGACCTATCGTGAACTACCAAAAAGATCCCACAAAAAAGTTTCCTTTTGAAGAAATAAAAAAGAAACTATCTCTGAATCTCCTTCACCAAAACTATATGGTCTATCAAAAATACAGAAACTTAATGTCCTAATGTTCCTTTAAGTCCTATTGTTTGTTTAATTGTTTCGCCTACATACAGCGTTGCATTTCTGTTATAACCTCATATAGGTAACACACCGCATTATATTAAAAATTTTGCCGACTTTGCTGAAAAAATACGTAATTTCAAAATAGCACATGGTGATATAATCGTACGTTTTAAAAGAAACCATTTAATGTATTTATCACATGTTTGCAACGACTTGTTTTCAATGGAATAATCAATTCTATAAACAGCTTGATGGTGTAGCAATGCGTAGCCCTTAATCCTGTTATGGTTCATTTTTACATGGCAAGATTTGAAACATTAGCTTTACAAAATGCACCTAAAAAACCTTTAGTTTGGTATAGATATGTAGATGACACATTTGTAATTCGGTACATGGAGAAGAAGCACTACATGAATTTTAAATTTTTATTAATGGTATACATCCTAGCATCCAGTTTACTATGGAAAAGAATACTCACGATAGTTTTCTTGTGATCCTGAATTTTTGAAAGATGGATATAAATATTTAGCAAAATCACTACAAGCTAATGGATATCCACTTAAAGATACTAATAATCTTATTATACCTGCTATAAGTAACCATAAAGAAAAGTTAGTGGCAGAATTGAAAAATTCCTAGTTTATTATGGCATTAGGGCTCCTTTTAAACCTACAAGAAAAATTAAAGAACACTTAGGGCCACCTAAAAATGTTTCACACCCAATTATAAGTTATTTTGTTCTTGTAGAAAAGTATACATTGAAACTACAAAACATAACTTTGATACAAGACGTAGACAACATATGAAATATTGTATATTAGGTCAACCAGAGAAATTTGCGGTAGCTGAGCATGCTTTAAGTAATTTAAATTATGAGATTTAATTTGGTAATATGGAAATATTGCCAAGGCAAACTCATTATTATGTTCGTTTACAACGTGAAGCTATTGAGACGTATAAACATCCTAATAACTTAAATTAAGAAAATCACCGTTTAAATAGGTATTGCTATCTTCTAATTAAAAAAAGGCACAATGGTACGTCTTAATTTTAGTTTTTGGTATGTCTAGGTTTTTGGCTGTTTTTCCTAGGCCTTGATGTAAATACTTTATCAATTATATGTTAAGTTACCAAAACACTATAGTAATTTAACATATGTAGTTGAAATTAAGGTTAAAATTAAATCATGTAATCATATTACACGTACTGCATTGTGTTTTCACTGTCAAATATTAATTACAATTACTAACAAAAAACTATTTACTTTACACTTATGTCATAATTTGATTAAATTGTGTTAAATTTGCTCTTTGATTATGACATTTTTCACTGTTATCCTCCGACCACTAAGAGGGTGTTCTGATTTGACACCTTCAAGGCAGTTTAACAATATTTAATTTATTAAGAATCTAGGTATTCTTTACAAAATTCTATTCCATAGTTGGCTTTATACGTTTATCAAACTGTTATATTAGTAGTAGGCTTATGTTTGCGTTTTCATATTTTTCATATTTCATAAATTCGTTTCTTACACAATACGAAAATATTTTACTACTACTGGATACGATAACTGTAAGAGTTATATAAACATAAATATAAAAATACACCATTTTAACCCAAAAGCTGAGTATTTTAGTAAATTATGTGTAATAATGATGAAAGTTGACATTCTCATATAACTATGTCGAAAAATATTATGGATTATGGATCACATTATAACCAAAACCATAAATAATAAGCAAATATTATAAGCATAGTATAATAAAAGAAGTAACAATCGAGATGAGCACAAATATTTAATTGTTTTTATTGATATGAGTTTCAGTGTATCTTTCCCCGCAAAAACCGAACCCAATCCTGATTGAATAATTTAATTAATTTGCAAAATCGGTAGGTTATAAAATACGAAAATACTGGAATTGTATTATATTGATTCGGGTGTTTTCCGAATTTACATTAAACAATCTATCACGAACTTTCAAAAGCATGTGGTTGTTTCACATTACGAAACATTGGATATAAATGTTAGCTTGAGCTTTCCAGACAATTTTTGAATTAAATGTAACCAGCTGCTAATTTAAAAGTTAGCAAACTAGAATATCTAAAAATTTGCGTTTATATTAAGGGTTTTATTAACTTTTACGTTATACATACAAATGCGCTCATTTTATTATAATTTAGATGGATATATGTACTTATTTTAAATTATTAAACTAATACTTTAAAAGTATCTAATTTCTTGCGGGTTGTAATGTAACCCAAAGGGTTGAGAAACTATGTGTGGTTTCTAAGATTGTAGGTAACTGTGTAACGAGCTGTATCTGAGAAGGTTCAGACAATGGTAATAGCATTACTAATTAGAACATAATTACAGAATTCTGGAATACTAAATTAGAATAATTCAAAAATTATTATTAGTGCGTAAAAGATAATTTAGTTGGCAAGACACACAAAATATATGGATAACAATGGCTGTTACTAAACTTACTTTATATGCAAACCATGTAAATTTGTAATAAGTGTAACCAACTATAAAATGCCGTGTAGTGTAACAAAGCAAAATATAATTATTACAAGTCTGCTCTATTTTACCGCATTAAATGCGACTTACACCTTCGCATTAATATGTGGAAGACCTCAATTCCGAAATGAGAATTGCATACTAAATCTAGTTAATGCTTAAAAGAATACTGAAATATAATTATATGTATATATATATATATATATATATATATATATATATATATATATATATATATATGAGATTATTTTACAAAATGTTTCGATAAAAGTCAAAATTCAGAATTGTTACCGTATGGTTTATGTAACTCGTAAATAAGTAGCTGTGCTCAAAAAGACTGTTATTATTGCAAAGTCATACGCAACGTGTGTGCAATTACAATTTATAACAGAACATCATAGTTTGTTTTAAAAGCAAGAGCGTTTTGTCGTTCGTTCGCCGTTTAAAGTGATAATTGGCTATTAATGTTACGGTGTACGGAATAATTTTGTTATAATAATTTTTATGCACAACAAATATTTATTTCAAAATCAAACACTGAAAACGCTCAATGAGCGAGAAACGCACTCACTACGCATTTTGGGGGACCTTGAACGTCCAAAGATCGACATGGGACTATCTTTCAACTTCTGATAGTTTGATGTGATACCACGCATTGCGTGCAATAGCGTAATGGCAGCACTTTTCACAAACACAAACACGAACACCAACACGACCACGAATACGAGCACGAGCACGAACAAGCGCACAAGCATGAGCGCGAACGTGAGCGCAACCCGAACGTGAACGCAAACGCAAACGCGAACACGAACACGAACGCGAACGCGAACGCGAACACGAACGCGAACCAGAACTGCGAAAGAGAACACGAAAGCGAACGCGAACCCGAACGTGATCAAAAATGCTAGCATGAGCACGAGCAGACGGACACACACAGACAAAGGCACACACATCCACACACAGACTCACACAGACACACACACACACGCACACCCACACGCACGCACAGGCACTCATACAGACACGCTCACAGGGACGCGCACGCACACCCACACGTACGCACAGGCAAATATACGCAGACATGCACACACACTCACACACACACACACACACACACACACACACACACACACACCTCACACCCACACACACACACACCCACGCACGCATTCACGCACACGCCCGCCGCCCGCCAGCCCGACCGCCCGCCCGCCCACGCACGCGCGCGCGCACGTACGCACGCACCCACGCATGTACGCACCCTCGCACCTACCGACACACACACACACACACACACACACACAGACACACATCCAGATACACACACGCACACGCATACCCACACGCACACACAGGGACACATACAGGGACACACACAGGGACACACACAGACACACACAGGGCACACACACACAGACACACACGGACACGCGCACGCACACCCACACGCACGCGCACCCACACACACAGGCAGAGGGAGAGAGAGAGAGAGAGAGACGCAGACACACACACACGCACGCTCACAATCATACTCACACCCACTCCCACGCACGCACGCACGCGTAGTGTGCAATAATTTGGTACGTTATCTTGCCTTTTTGTTATATTTGTGGTAATTATTGGTGTATCTTTGCTTTAGGGCTTACGTGGTTTGCACGTTTTGTACTTACTTGGTTGCTACTTTCTTTGTTTTGCGGGTTTGAAGGTTTAGTTGATGTACGTGTTAGCTGTTTTTATGTTTGCTTGTTGTTTTCTGTTCGGTTGAGTAACATATTTTTTATTGTGTATTTATATGTCGCGAAGCACATGTTTTTTTGTTTACTTGTTTTCTAGTTCCTTTGCCTGCTACTAGATGTTTCCATATTTTACTTGTTTTGGTATGTATTTTTGCTCTGTTTGGGTCTATGGAAATTTGTAGCTGTATGTGAATTTGTTGATTCATATGATTGCTACTGGTTTTGGAGTTGATGTTTGCTTGTGTATTAGTTTCTGGAGTATCTTTTAGTTCTTTCCTACATGTTTAGAGTGTTTTGTAGTAAAGTGTATAATTGTGTATTTGAATAACTTGTCTTTTTGTTTTCGCGAGCTTGCTTGTTTGAAGACTTGCTGGTTTAGGCCGCTTACTGGTAGCTACTACCTTTGTTTGCGGTTATGTTTGTGTTTGAGTGCTTTAAGTTCTTGTGCTTGCGAGCTTACTTGATTTTTCGTATTTGCATGTTTGTGGGTTTACGTGTTTGGGTCTTTACTAGTTTCCTGGTTTTGGATCTTTACTCATTTGCATATGTATTTTTGGACTACTAAATTTTTTTAGGTTTTAATTTCTTTGTTATATTTTTGTGCTTGTTTGGACGTTTTTCTAGCTAGGTACTTTTTGTGTAGTTTCGTCTTTGTATGTTTATACTTTAAGTGTCTTGTTTCTTTGTTGGCATGTTTGTGGGATTTCATGATTTGTTTGGGCGTGTACTTTATTGCCAGTGTATTTTCCTGTTTGTACGGTGGGGGGAGCATATGTTCTTTATTCTGGATTACATATTAATTTAATGTTAACATTATTTTTTTGCTTGCGTGCGCTTATCTGCTAGTATATTTTGTAGGTTTTGTCTTTTGGTATATTTTCTTACTTGTTTCGTGCATTTTTGGGGGTTTGTAGGTGTATGGTTGTGATTTCATTGATTGTCTGCATGTGCCGGTGTTCTTGTGTTTGAGTGTTTACTTGTTTCTTACTTTTTTGTTTTGCATATACCCGTTTCTTTGAACATGTTTGCTGTCTACTAGTATGCATGGTTTGAAATCTATGGTATGTTTTCTCGCTTGCTTGGTGCAAGTTTGGTATGCTTTAAATACTTCCTTATATAATTACTTTTTAAATTTAAATGGCCGGACATTGTCATGCATGCCTTTTGTTCCTTTTAGTCCTCGTAACCTTTTGAGAGTAACACAATTTGTAAGATCTGCATTGATTGTTGTTTCTTAGTAGTATGATTTCCAGTCCTCTCCCAAAAAATGATAAACGTGACTTTCTAGTTGGATGGCGGCATTTTTTTATGCGATCTACTATTCCGCCGCTACCGTAATTTCTGCTTACTATCTCGTATGACCTGAGAAACGTAGGTTTAATTCCCGTAGCAATATGCTCCAGAGATTCAACATTATTAGCAAACATAGTGTTGCTGCAATCATCTGCATTTTGTATCCGCAGTTCGCATTTTCGGCACGTGTTTCATGCACACTGTATGACAATGCAATTTCTCTTCAACAGCTTTGATTATAAATTATTTGAAAAATGAGTTGCCTATTCAGAAATTGTAAACCATCTGTTTTTACGAATGTTCTGGTTTACTGATGATCTTTCATGTCGCTCTTTATCGGGGTCGTTTGTCCTGCCTGCGTTAAACTATCAGCACTACTTTACCATTCTATCGCTTATTGCATTTATACCGTAACTAGAACTTTGTCGAATTTAATCGCATCACGTATTTAACAAGATAGATTTTTTTTATAAATACACTTATTTTGTCACATTGTCACAGTTTGCTGTTAATATTTATGAATAATTTGTCTTCCAAGACCATATTATGTAGAGGTTAGGCTTTATTGACCAAATTTGTCTCATTTGCCCCATTTGCTTAAAAATTGTTCACGATTGGAGTAAAACAATCTAGCAACTAACTTTTACATTTAACAACGTACATGCTTATCACTTAATCCTAATTACTGCGTGTTTGCCGTGATGCCATCTAGTTTCTTGGTACATATCGAATTAAAATTTTTGCATGTAGACTGAACATACTGGATCTCACTGAGATTAAAGAGGTACGTTTAAAATACATGATTTATGAAACATTTTCTAGGATTGGTTATTACCATGTGGAAATTTTTAGTTTTTTACGCAGGTTCGGCAGGTTGGTCAAGCTTGGTCTCACTAAGGTTAAAGAGATGTGATTAAAAGAGATTATTGTCATAAAAGTGTACCAGCTACATAATAAATTACAATTATCGTTACCATGATTATTTAAATTTGACAAAAACATGTAATCCATTATAAATTAAACACAATTTTTACATTCCGGATTTGCCCTAGTATGTTATATTCTGTAAATGTAAAAAGCGTAGTGATAATTATATATAAACACTGAAATACAAGTTGTCATGGTATGCATGTAATAAGAAAGTATTTAAGCAAAATTATAAAAAAATGTAGTATATCAAGATTAATAGTAAAGTTGCGATTTATATAATTAAAATTATGAGTAGTGTGTTTGTGGTAAAAAATGAGAGTGAATATAATAGAAAATGTGTTGCATGCTTATAATGCATTAAGTAAACTTTATTTATTCGAATAACTGCTTTGGATCATACCCCTTTAATCTTAGCGGGTCTAAGTTTGATTAATCTGCATAAAAGGAATTTTCTATTAATCTTCATTCGGAAACTTCAGTTTGAAGGATCAAGTAATTAAGTGGTGCTACTTAAGAAAAACGGTAATTACAGAATTTCAAGAACTTATTATAACTCATTAAGAAAGAAGTAACGGTAAGAAAGGTGCGGGTATTCTACATTATACCCACATCGAAACAAAAAAGTATTGAGGTACAGTAGCATGACCATGTAATAAAAAGTAGGTAGAGAGATAACTCATCTGGGACGTAAGTTAAAATACTGATTGTGCGAAGGTACATTGAGAATCATTTTTCTTATCTAAGGGTTCCGTAAGGGCCCTTACAAATTTATTCCACAACTATAATTCATATCTTTGCTATTGTTTTCTTAAGCGTCACGTACTTTAAGCAGATAATTTTAATACAAAAAAGCGACAAACGTGTACTGTTGTTTAATATGTACACTACTAAATGAAGCAATTGTAGTATAAGCATGTTTTCAATTAATCAAAACGATTGCTACTTAAAGACAGCATGACTAAAAGTGTGATCGTTCGAAACTAAATATAATTGTTCGTAAAGCTTTACGATAAAAAAAATTGTGTCATAAAATTTATGAAGGTGTCACGTGGTCGTAACATTACCACATATTTGCCGTTAATTTCGAAGTTATAAATTATTTATTAGTACTGTATTTCTCAAATATAGTATAAGTTCATGCAGTTAAGCATAATAACGCTTAAATTCTTGGGAAGTTTCGTGATTGTAACGTTTTATTTTGTTCCTTTACGTATTCGGGAAGTATTCGAAATTTTTACAAATCGTAATGCCATTTACAATTCTCTTCTAAAAACGAAGTATGTTTTGGTTTGTTTATCAGGTTTCGATGGGAGTTTGAAATTAGAATGTGATTTACGTATGGTATCAATAGCCAGTGAAATCCCTTTCACTAGGTTGTTTAGAATTAAGTAGTTTCTTTGTAAATAAGAGTAGCTTGTAACTTTTTAGGTATGGTTAAATATTACGTTAAATTGCGCCAGTGGAAAATTTTTATCGTATTAAAATTGTTATTTTGTTTTTAAATGTAGTGTAGAGAAGCATATTTTGCATTTTATTAAGAAGTTTCAGACGACAAATTGGCGGATTTTTTCGATAAAATTGTTGGCCTTAAACAGCATAACTTTTGAAATACAAGTAATATAAGTAACGGTAAGAAAGGTGCGGGTATTCTACATTATACCCACATCGAAACAAAAAAGTATTGAGGTACAGTAGCATGACCATGTAATAAAAAGTAGGTAGAGAGATAACTCATCTGGGACGTAAGTTAAAATACTGATTGTGCGAAGGTACATTGAGAATCATTTTTCTTATCTAAGGGTTCCGTAAGGGCCCTTACAAATTTATTCCACAACTATAATTCATATCTTTGCTATTGTTTTCTTAAGCGTCACGTACTTTAAGCAGATAATTTTAATACAAAAAAGCGACAAACGTGTACTGTTGTTTAATATGTACACTACTAAATGAAGCAATTGTAGTATAAGCATGTTTTCAATTAATCAAAACGATTGCTACTTAAAGACAGCATGACTAAAAGTGTGATCGTTCGAAACTAAATATAATTGTTCGTAAAGCTTTACGATAAAAAATTGTGTCATAAAATTTATGAAGGTGTCACGTGGTCGTAACATTACCACATATTTGCCGTTAATTTCGAAGTTATAAATTATTTATTAGTACTGTATTTCTCAAATATAGTATAAGTTCATGCAGTTAAGCATAATAACGCTTAAATTCTTGGGAAGTTTCGTGATTGTAACGTTTTATTTTGTTCCTTTACGTATTCGGGAAGTATTCGAAATTTTTACAAATCGTAATGCCATTTACAATTCTCTTCTAAAAACGAAGTATGTTTTGGTTTGTTTATCAGGTTTCGATGGGAGTTTGAAATTAGAATGTGATTTACGTATGGTATCAATAGCCAGTGAAATCCCTTTCACTAGGTTGTTTAGAATTAAGTAGTTTCTTTGTAAATAAGAGTAGCTTGTAACTTTTTAGGTATCGTTAAATATTACGTTAAATTGCGTCAGTGGAAAATTTTTATCGTATTAAAATTGTTATTTTGTTTTTAAATGTAGTGTAGAGAAGCATATTTTGCATTTTATTAAGAAGTTTCAGACGACAAATTGGCGGATTTTTTCGATAAAATTGTTGGCCTTAAACAGCATAACTTTTGAAATACCCTGTAGAACGTAATGAAACCCTGTATTGGAAGTATGGGAGAGATGATCTTAATCTAAATTTGAAATAATGTGTAGGGTGTCCCATTAAAAAAAATTGGTTCACCCCGGCAATATGTAAATACGAAAATAATTGTATAATACGAAGTTTCAAGTTGCCTATAACTTTTTTTGATATCTCCTTTAATAACGGATATATCGTACTCCGACGCACTAATGCCGCACCCTGTATTTAAGTTTGAGATTTCCTAAAAAAACTTAAATTGACATTTTTAGCTTTTCCGGTTTCTTAGAAAAGCATTTGGGATGTGTGTAAATTAAATAATACCACCCTACCTATGAGAAATTTTATGCCAAGTAACCTGTTCTTATTTTAGCAATTATAACGCTTTTGAATTTAATTCAACTATTTATCTTATCAAATTATCTAAGATGTAATCGAAATCAATCAATGTAGAAAGTATAAGAATGTATTTTCCTAATATTCTGGTATATTCGGCATATTTTATTTTTAGAGTAATTACGATTATTGCACAAATTTTAAGCCGGAAATCAATTAATTTGCGATACCGTTCAAGTAATTTCATGTAATGACTACAAGTAACAATAGAGTTTAAAATTACGTTGTGAAAATAGGATATAAATAGGAGAACATATGATTATTAAATATTCGTTTATAACTCGTATTGATTTTGTCGTAACTATATTGTTAAGCTTTATTTTAATAAGAAAAAATGTCCCGTCACTTAAGGCAAACGGATAGTTCGTTACAGCAAAGGGGAATTCTTGGTTTATTAAATAGTGGAATTTCAATAAGCGAAGTGTACCGTCGATGTAATCTATCGGTAAGTAATTTTGTTACGTACGTATGCTACATTGTCTGATCATATTATTTTGCTTGCATTTTTTTTATTGGATTTTTATAAGACTAGGTTTATTTGTAATTTTAGAGAAAACGAGTAAGAAGATGGCGACATCGATATGAAGAAGGCAGCGAAAGATCACTGTTGACTCACCGTCCTGGAAGGATACGTGTGACCACCATATAACAGCATCAAGAAATAGTAAACTTAATAAATGATGCACCTTTCACTAATTACGTTCAAGTTAAGGAGCGATTGCAAATGTGCAGTTAAAAGACAATATCGAGACATTTACATGAAAATGGAATTCATTCAAGCAAACCGGCTAGGAAGATTATACTTTCTCCAGAGCATGCTGCAGTGCGTTTGGATTTTTGTCATAGTACTTTGGACAGAGATTGGTCGCCGGTGATTTTCTCTGATGAAAAGACGTTCTCAGCATCGCAACGTGCTCCAGTCACTTTATGGCGCCCTGATAACCAATGCCGTTAGCAACAAGCAGACGTGTGTCCATAAGTATATGGGGATGGATGAGCAGCGCTGAACCTGGAGAATTGGTGCAAGTATCTCCGCTAGCGTTTAACTCCATTCAATATAGAATTGCTGTGTTGGCCGAGTAAATCTCCAGATTTAAATCCAATCGAGAACCTTTGGGCCGATATGGTAAGGAATTGGAACTATCATAACTACAATGACATTCGGGAAATGGCCGTTAATGCTTTAATGTTACATGTTCGTAGGATTTGGGAAAGTTTTCGTTTTGGGTAACCTTTGCCAAATTTTAATGGGCAGCATGCGTCGAAGAGTGCAGGCTTGTATTGAAAATGAAGAATTTTTAGTTAATTATTAAACTATGATTAGATATACTATTTTGTTATATGTCTTTCAAGTTTACTTTTAGTTAAATCGTTAACTCTGTTGTAAAGCTAATAATAACAAATATAAAAGGTAGAAAGAAATCGATTTTTTTAATTTAATTTCCATTTCTTTCGTTGGAAAAGAAAACGAATTTGGTAAGTTCAAAAACAGTTTTTCATTCTTTATTGAAATTAATTAATCAGAAATATTGGGAAATTGTATGCCAAATAACGTGTTTTTATTTTATCAATTAGGACGCTTTTTAATTTCAATTACATCCTTGATAATACGATTTCATAAATATTCCACTTTTGCTAGTAGTGTTTTGAATTAAAATGGAAAAAAACCGAGCACGGTGTTATCAGGGAAATAATGAAACCAAAACAATTTGGAATTGCATTGTTACTTCTATTTCTTTTAATCAATCTAATTATATCGTAGATTAATTGATTTTTTTAATTTTTGTGCAACAACTTCATTGAAGTTAATTCATATTATAATATATAATGTAATGCAATAAAAATAATATCATTTGTTTGGTTATAAAAATATGAAAAATATATAACTTCTTTTTATACAAGGTGCGCCATGGAAACGGGCGATTTTGAATGCCATTTTTAATGGTAAACTTCAAATAATTAGAGGCTGCTGTTACTTTTAGGTTATTGTCAGTTTAACAGCATTTTGTCAAAATTCAACAGTGGTCAGCTGAACACCGTTCATTTGCCGTAAGAGCATTCCACAAAAGTAATAGTTACGTAGTAGTTCAGAGAATGTTTCGCAACCATTTTAACATTGATCGTAATACTGCTGTGCCCTCTGCGCATGCTATCAAAATTTGGGTTAAAAATTTTGAAGAAACAGCTTCATCGCTCAAACGGAAGCCCCACCGGAGATTGAATCCAGTGAGAACACCGCAAACCATTCAGAGAGTCAGGGAAGCTATGGTAAGAAGTTCACAACGTTCTGCACGGCGTCACTCAATTTCGCTGGGAATTTCAGCGACAACCTTAAGAAGAATTTTACACAAGGACTTGCATTTTAAACCATATAAAATTCAGATTGTGCAAGAATTAGAACCAAATGGCTTCATAAGTCAGTCGTAATTTCTTAAACCATATTAACAATCATGCAAATTTTATTGACAATGTGATTATGAGTGATGAAGCTCATTTTCATCTCTCTGGATTCGTAAACAAGCAGAATTTTCAATGCTGGATACATGAAAACCCTAGAGTTCTTCATCAAAAACCACTGCATAGTGCAAGAGTGACAATGTGGTGTGCAATTTCGTCCTTTGGAGTAATTGGTCCATTTTTCTTCGAAGATGACAATGGAAATGCAGTGACAGTTACATCAGGCCGTTATGTTGGAATGATCGAGGCACTTATAAGACCTAGGCTAGCGTTACTTCCACAGATAAATGTTGACACATGGTTTCAGCAAGACGGGGCAACTGCACACACTGCCAGAATATCTGCGGAAGCCGTAAACCGACTGTTTCACGATCACATCATTTCTAAGAATGGAAACGTTCCTTGGCCAGCGAGATCTCCGGATTTGTCGGCGTGTGATTTTTTTCTGTGGGGCTACTTAAAGACTAAAGTTTTCGCACATCGCCCACAGAACATTGATGAACTGAAGTTAAGAATTCGAGAAGAAATCAACCGGATACCTGTTGAAATGTTACGCAATGTTATGCAGAGCTTGCCTCTACGTTTGGAAGAATGTTTGCATAGAAATGGTGGACATTTCGTAAACGTTATTTTTAAGAAATAAAATGCTATTTTATATAGGTTAACGTGAAATAGTTTTTAATTTTCTTAATAAAATGATTTAGTTATTTTTTATGTCTTACAAATCGTCCGTTTCCGTGGCGCACCTTGTATAACAGATTTTCAGGTCAGTTTCGAACCAGGCATTACGTATTTTCATAAGAATTCTTTCATTTACAAACTGGTTGTTTAAGAGAATATCTATGTGCCCGTAACATAATGGAAAATTTCCCTGACTATTACAATACGTTCTTGGTTATTGCTAACATTTAAAGGGTGTCCAAAATTTCTACGTTAGATCACCTCGGGGGGGTGGGCTTTTTCATTGACGTCGGGTGCACATATGTAGGACTACTTATTTTGTTATTTAAAAATGAGAATGAGTTAAACAATAAAATGTGGATTTGAATTCATCATATTGTAACATTTTAATTTTAATATTAATGTAAGGTAAGAAAGATGTGCAAGTACCAACTGAAAGTTCTCAAATGTCGCGTATCATTTTTATTAAGAATTTCCATAAAGTGAACATTGAAGGAGTTATGAATGTCTAGAAACAAAATAAAGGAAACTGTTTTGAGTTATGAACTTTGCCCTTTACAGTCTGAATTCTGTAATTGTCTAATTTGCATATATGCAAACAAGCTTTCAAATTTAGTTTCTTTTTTTAATATCAACAAAATGTCTTCATAGTGCCTTGTTAATTTGTCACACTGCTGAAAGTTATTGATAAAGTAGGTATTTACAACTAACACTTGGGAATTCAAGAAACTAACTAGAATATGCATAAAGCATAATACAACTTAGTGGTTTAATTTATACAGTTATTTCATGTACATTTCCATCGATTAGCAATTTTTTAAATATTAATTACACCAAAAATTTTTGTAAAGTTTTGTTATTAACAGTATTATTATGTGAGAAGCTTATCACAGTTGAAACGTTTATTAATTTTATATCATAAAGCTATTGGTGTACAAAATAAAATTATAATTAAATTTTTAATTAGAACATGGCGATATTTTAATTAATTTTATCTATTAAATAAATTGTGAAAATTATGATAAATGAGATCAATATATCAATATGGATAACAGTCTAGGACATTTATAATGCTTATTTGCGTGAATTATCTACAGATTTTTAACATTTAACAGAAAGCAAAAACGGAAATAAAATGCAAATTTGCATAAAATTCACGGTTGTAGGAATAATCAACAGATTTGTAAACAAGGGTTTAACACGATAGGTAAACGATCGCTTTTGCTACGGTATCTAATTTAAAACAAAACCGCTACATCAGGAATGTTAATATTAGGGTTTACTTTATAATAAAAATAATTGAAATGATATTTTTTTTTGTAAATTACTTAACATTTTTATTAAGGTTGACTTTCCGTCTTCAAATGCAGAACTTAATTAAAATATATCTCAAGATTGTTAAGTTATTTACAATGTTGCCCAATAAGATAAAATTATTTTGTAGGAAATGTAATTACGATTCTTGAACGACGCTAGAATCTAATTTTGATTCTCAAGTAATCTTAACGCAACATATTCCTTTATCCCTTGAGATGTTAAGGATAAGGATGCTTATTTTGTATCTTCATTATTTCATATATCAGATACATAAACTTCATTGGATAATTAACTGTGCATAATTAAGTGCATTCTTCTTAGACCGACATCATTCCATTCTTTGTCAAACTCACCGTATTTAAATCAGTACTTTATTTATAAAATTGTTACAAAAATATAGTTCTGTTTATTTACGTAAACCTTAATTTAAGATATACAAAGTATTTGTTCGAGGTAGTTTCTGGAATATACGTAATAAGTGTATTATTAGCGTTCTCATTTCAAAATGAAAAATTCGGCCTTCTTCCTTATGGTAAAGTATCCCTGTATTTACTTAAGCGTCATTTGAAATAAAAATTCTACTTATTTGTTTATGTATTCTTTTGGAAATATTTAATTCCAAACTTACCTACTAATTCGGCTCAATAGTACCCTGGTTACTAGATGTTATCATTTGCTCACGAAATTTTATTATGTGTTTGGAATGTCGATGTGAATTTATTTATTTTTAAACTTAAATATGTAGTTTTTATTTGTGTATACAAGAATCAGTTTGACGATGTTAAATAAGCTTAGTTTACGCACTCCAAGAAAGAAAAAAACGACATCTATGTCAATAAGAATCTGCAGAGTTATCTGATAAACGGGTAGGTAAAGCGTTAAAGAAGATTAACCTCACTAACTGCCGGCAGTTTGATTTTATTTCAGCCTTATCTGTTGAATCCACATATTTCTGCTAAAATTATTAGTTCTGAATTGATTTATGAGAATAATAATAATTTCTATGTTTGAAAAGTCAAAGGGCCCGACATGTATTGGTATATCCGTTTGGCAAGTCGCCGTACATGTAAGCCATATCACTATGTCTTTTATACAGGGTGATTCAGGAGGAAATGAAAATATTTTAAGGACAAGTCCATGATGCCAAAATAAGCTCACATGTTCTAGTCCGATTTTTGTTTGTTTCAGAGATTAATTGTAATTAGAAAACTGAAGAAATATTTATTACAAAACTAAAAAAAGAAAACAAATAAAAAGTTAATCAAGTTAACTTTGATAACCTTGTTCCAACCGATAATTTGAAACACACAGTAGGCAAGTGTCTTACTAACTGACAGTTGTGCTAATTTTATAAGATTGTGTTGTATAAAAGATACCTCAATTTAGGATCTTGCCTTCATTTAGAAAATTTTAATTATTGAAATATTGGTATGAGGTAGGCAACTTAATTTGCATATCTTTATAGTGCCTATTTTTGTAGAGATTTACATTCCCATAAACTGTTTTCTAGTCATTGAGTTGCGCAATGCCTCGTGACTGAATTCTATAAGCAACGCGGCTGCGTGAAGTTAATCTGCTGATATCTTGTACACATGACCTCATCATCTACTTCGAAATCCTCCATTTTCACTTCCTGTTTAATGTCGAAGCATGAAGCTGCTTCTTTTTGATTTTATCTAAATCTATGTGAAAAACGCCATCAATTTGGTGGTAAGAGATATTTTTAATACATTTACATAAAATTTAAAGCATTTTGTTCTTTTTAGGCGTTTTTTCTTTACGTTTTAATAACGTTTTTTACTTTAATTACACGTATATCATTACTTCAATTTACAACGTAATTGCATCTTAAGTACGCATTTGAATTTATTGTTGCATACATTTTTCGTTTTATGATCGCAATTTTTTTGTGAATGGATACTTCCAAATAATGCAATAAGAAGTAGATTTAAAAAATTTAAGAAGAAATTATACGGATTTTTTTAAACATAAATTCTCAGTTTGGGGTGTGGCTGATAACATTATGTCAAGATTGCACCATGATGACGTAAGAATGAGTCCATCCTGTTAACCTGTCCGTAATCATATTTAGATACCAGTGGTTGTCAAAAAGAAAAGTTTGTGTACAAAATTTATAAGATATTTATGTAGTGTTGTATTAGTACTTTAAGAATAATTTTAAGACCTTCATTATTTCATCATTACATTTAATTCAATAAACATAGTCTGTATATTGTTATTTTTTACATTTTTGTCAAGTCGGGTTAATTGTCCCGATAATTTAAAAAAAGACAATTTGGCGCCCGAGATAACTTCATTTTTTTTACATTCTTTATTATTAATGGTAAGTGGTAATTAAGCAAATCATTTTAGTGAACCAACCCTATTAATCTACCGATGAGCCAAAGGCACAATTATAAGTGGTGTAAGGTTAGTATTTTTTTGGATAACTTACTTTATTATTATTTCAAAATTTTGTATACTACACACCGTTACACACCTTATTTTTTATTACAATTGTCAAAACGCTCCAGGATTTTAGTCATAACAAATACGCAGATGTGATGTTTGTTTATGGTTTTCTGTAATGGTAGTACTGTTCGTGCAGTAAAGGAGTATCGACATCGTTTTCCACATCGAAGAGTTCCTAACAGGCAAGCATTTCAAACTATTTTTAGACATGCTGGCAAAACTGGGATGTTTCTAAGCGCAAGTATTGTTTCTGAAATACAGCCGTTAATCTCGAAATTATAAATAAATCATCAGTACCGTACATTTGAAGTGTAGTATAAGTTCATGCTGGTGAACTTGATATCGCATACATTTTGAGAAGTTTTTCGATTGTATTTTGTTCCTTTATGTATTTAGAAAGTATTCGAAATTTTTACAAATAGTAATGGCATTTAAAGTCTTTTTTTTTAACAAAATAAAGTTTTGGGTTGTTTATCAAGTGTAGATGGGAGAAATTAAAATATGATTTACGTTATTGGTATTAAAAGTTAGTGAGACCCTTTTTACTAATTTGTTGGAGAATTGAATAGTTTTTGTGTAAATAAATGTTCTCGTTATTTTAAATTTTGGTGAATTTTGTTAAATGGATTTGAAATTTGCATCATAAATTATATTAAGTATAACGTTATTAAGTTGTATGGTACATTTTTTATGAATTTAAATGGTAGCCGTCAAACTGTCCCCTTTTCTTTCGATAACACCTTCGGTCTTTATACAAAGAGTTTGGGTTTTATATACGTTATTGTAAAGTTCAGTATCGTAGAGTTTTGTTATCATAGACATATCACGTTACACGATGCACCTTTTGGAATGCAGTTTAATTAAGTGACGTAATTTTTCCGATTTTTTCCGAAATGTTTTTCGTTTTTAGCGCGTATGAAAGTTTAAATTTACGACGCTATTTAAGGAGATTAAATTGAAAATGGTGAGATCTGGATGATGTTGAAGCTAGTCAGGTCCAAGATGTTGCGAAAGGGGTTAGTGTAGTAAGAGGGAACAAGTTATATGAAACCGAGGGTGTATAGAACATTACCGTAGGATATTTTCCTGTTACATTTGTATGAGATACAATAAAGTTTCAGCACACCCTGGGTTATCTTATCGTTGTTTCGTGTTGTCAATAGTGGTCACAAAAGTAACTGGTTTTATTGTTTTTTGAAGTGCTGAATCTTTGTTCTGTTGGCCTATTTTAACGCATTTTGGTTACTCAGATTAATTTTAACGAGTTCTTGGGCAAATGATAGCCGACTTCGAACAAATAATATAAACTTCTGTAAATATAATGCTTAATAAGTTCGTGTACATATGGTTTCGTTTTAATAGATGTGTACATAGCTATCAAGAGCGCTTTGACGTAGTTTGTTTTGTGAGAGTCAAGTTCGATTTGCCAAAGTTGGTGTAAAGATAAATTTACAAATTAAGAAGCTGCTGGTTTCCATTAATCATATACTGATGGGACCTTCTCCTATATCGTTGAGTAAGAAAAGGAAGTTTGATTGACTATTTGTGCTGTGTGAAGGTAACTACATATTTTTTCTGAATTTATATGTGTTGGTGATTTTAATAACATGTTTGTGTTCAGTTAGAAGACTCTATATGCCTTTTGGTTTAAGTTTAATTACGGAAGGTTTAGATCTCAATTCAGTATATAAAGCATATTCATTCGTACATAATTATCTCGGGCTGTGCATTGATTAATTTCATTCTGTTTACGTTATATAAAATTTGCATACGGCAAGATTTGTAAAATTTAAATGTTCGACTTTTGCCTTAGTCTTTGTTGTTAATTAAATATTTATGATATATGAAATAGATTAATTGTGGTTATTGGAATCCTGCAGGAATCATTCCAAATCAAAATACAGAAATTTTGTTTTAAGAGTTATTTTATGTGATTACACTTTTTATTGATTGTACGTTTTAACTGGCTTTTTTTATTGTATGGATAGTGTTTATAACTTGAGTTTTTTTTAATGTACATATTTTGTAATCCTCATCTTTACTCACAACTCTAATATTTTCACATTCATTCAAAATTTAGAAGTTTAATTATTTTGGATTACGTTCAAAGTTTATGAGTAATTTATTTGTTTGTGGTAACTATTAATTTGCACAACTTCACAGTGGCATTTCTTTGAAGTGTTTGATTATGTATGGAAAGCTTTAACGTAATGACTAATAAGAATTTCTCGATTTGAGGGTTTGCTATTTTGATTTTGGAAATAAGTCACTTTAAAGAGATTTTAGATTATAAAGTAACGTAATAATGAAGTAAATCGGCCGTTGAGCGGTCAGCTGTTTGTTTTTGCATACGATAGTTAGGCGAGTAGTCGCAATTTTTTTGAGGGTGTTTTTATAGGAATCAACTTACCGGTTATTTGTTTGAGAATGAGCTGTGTATTTTCTCGAATTTAGGTATTACATCCCGATTTTGTCGTTTATTAAATTCTAAGATTTCATGAATTTTTGATCGCGTTTAGTTTTATTGAGACGTATTTTTCGTTCGAAATTGAATAATTAATTGCCGTTTTGATCATTTATGTTTGGGTATGTGAGCCAATGATTTGTGGCGGTATGTTTATCGAAATATTTAATGAGTTTTAGTTCAATTATCACAATTTGGCGGCATTTATATAAAGCTTAGGATTTCATTGAAGTTTGGGTAATAATTGTTTTGGAGTAGAATTTTCGGGGAGGAGGGTATTTTATTTTTTGAATGAACATTTTGTTAGGCCACTATTCGGATCTATTTCATTACGTTTTCCTGCTATAAATGTATTTAACAGGTGGCGCCTTTTTGACCTGTTTACCCGATTTTGACGTTTTTGGAGTTGTCACGAGTTCCCTTTTGCAGCATTAAGTAAGAACCCCGCCGACACCACTGAACTATGCCGTGTGCACCAATTGCCTTTATGGGATTGCTGCTCTAATGAGTATTTGGCCTGTAACACATAGGCTCAGTCTTTTACGGCTTGACGAAGATATTTTGGATGTTGTAGACAATAATCCAGAGATAAGTACAAGGCGTATCGCATTCCAATTTCAATTCCACAAACAATGGTTTGGAGAACACTAAAACAACAATGTTTGCAGCGTTTTCATGTGCGACAAGTACAGAATCTCTAAGAAGGCGATTTTATTTGAAGATTGCAATTTTGTCAATGTATTCGTGAAAACAAAAGATTGCTAAATGCTTTTTATTTACGGACGAAGCTCAGTTTACTCGAGGTGGAATTAACAATAGGGACAATAATCATCGATGGTCGCAGGAAAATTCCCATGCTACGCAAAAACACGATCTTCAACGTCGGTTTAGCGTTAACGTATGGTGCGGTATTCTAAATGATCAGTTGCTCGGTCCTTTCATATTGGATTGGCGCCTTACTGGGGATGGTTATTCACATTTTTTAGATCATTTAGAGAAAATATTGGACGAAGTTCCTTTGAATATTTGACCACGTATTATCTTCCAACGTGATAGGGCGCCTCCTCATTTTTCAAATAATGTTAACAATTTTTTAAATACTCATTTCGACGACCGCTTAATTGGAAAAGGCGGCGGCCACCGAGATCACCGGATATCACTCATATAGATTTTGTTCTTTGGGGGTGAATGAAGTCGTTGGTTTATGCTACGAAAGTGGACATGAGGGATGCGTTACTAAATCACATTCTGAATGCTGCAGCGTTAATTAGAGTGAATCATCGTTCGTTAAAACTCGCTACTAGATCAATTTATAAACGCGCAAATAAGTGTATTGAAGGAGGGGATGTTTTCGAAAATTGGTTATGTTTTAAATAATAAATATTTCTTCAGTTTTTAAATAACAATTATCAAAGTATCTCCGAAACAAACAAAAATCGGACTAGGACATACGTTCTTATTTTGCTTAGTTTGGCCTCCTGGACATAAAAATATTTCCACTTCCTCTTAGGTGGCCCAAGCTATCACTTACAAAATATAATTGCATTTTTTCCAAATATTCCCTAATATAGGTTGGTAAAAAATATCAATTTTAGAACCGATCGTCCTTATTCTACAACTTTTGTTGAAGTCATTTTTTTGTATCACCTATTCTGAAGTGGTGGGGAAGTGTTCTTTCTTTGACATAAAGAGATTGTAACTTACATATCCCTGACTCGATTTTCACAAACGTAGACTCCATGCAAAGAGGATTAAAGGTAGATTCCAGAAACAAATAACAATTTTAATATTTTTAATAGACAACTAGAGGGCGGTATGTAACACCTCGCTCTATTTATGATTTTTTCTGAGAAATTTCAAATAAACAGCTATAACTCTAACCAGCTTACAAAATTGCAAATAAGATGTCTTATTGACCTGTCAAAACCGCGAAGTGATATCTCTTCATTCCAAAGATATTGCCATTTTTTGATGAGTTGATTATTTTGGCTAAAATTGTTTTGAGAATAAAATAACACGTAAAAACGCATCACAAAAATATTTATTAACATAAATAATGAAACAAAACTAAGGGAGCTACTCTTAACAGAAATTTACAAAACGCACCTGCTACCTAATTATTTACTCAAAATACTTGCTATTGGTAGTTCTGAGTAGCCTAAAGGTTTGTTTGTTTTTGAAGATATCTAAACTTTCATAACAATCACGTTCGTGCTTATTAGTAACATGTTTGATTAAAGATACCTTTACATACTATATGATTTTTATCAAACATGTAGGGCTATGGCAGACTTGTCCCAACGTTTGTATTTTATATGAGCTAAATGTTCTTTAAAGCGAATTTTATAAATTCCCGACCTATCCTGTTTTATCCACTTTATCTTTTGGATTGTCTAAAAGAGTTTGCAAACTACATCTGAAGTAGTGAGGTAAAGATCTTAGATAAAACTTCATATAAACAGGATAGTTTGGTAACTTTACATACTTTGCTTCTATTTGTTCTTTAGCGCTATCTAATATAGTTACGATCTTAACCCTCATCTTATGTGTTTGTTTCCTAACTATGTTCATAACCACTTCATCTGAAAACCCATTGTATGCAGCAATTCCTTTAATAGTGCGCAATTCTTTATTATAATTTTGAACTGAAAGTGGAAAATTAAGCAATCTATGAACCAAAAAGCCGGAGGTTTATGCTGTCTACAATGATTTTAGTCATTGGTCACTACTTGAGATAATAGTTTGCAAACTCTTTTAAGCTGTACTATACTATAATAAAAGACTGTACAGGGCTCCCTCACTCTTGTATTTGTGTGAATTAGCATTGTTGTTTGTTGTTTATTTTTATGTAGAGGTGGCCTGGAAAACGGGTACAGGATACTGCTCGGTTATTAATTGTAATGTGCAATTGCCGAGGTCCAGATGACCATTAAACACCTCGAATTTTTTTTATTGTTTTTATGATTGTATAGATTAAAGTGTAACCTAAGAAAGGGGAGCTGTATATTTCTAACGCACTCAACCTTACATATCGGTTACGATGTTATGATCTATTTAAGACTTACTCTTGTATAGCTTTGTTTTAATAAATTTTTTTGAAAGTAGAATTATTTGCCTGTGAGCTGATTTCTCTTTGTATGTGATTTATTGTAATTTGATTTATGTCTTTCGTGCTTTGGTGGTCACTAAATAATTGGGTACGAGTAAATTCCTTGTCTATTTTCTTTTGTCCTTGCGTTTACCTTATTATCACCTGTGCAATTTTACTGTAGTTGGATTTTATGTGCACTGTAATTTGCTGTATTGTTTTATGTGCTTATTTACTTAAAGATCGACATGATTAGTTTTAAAGGGTCACATGTTTGGTATTACGATTTTTATTATGTTTTTTATTTTGATAATTTATGATCCAATTGTGCATGTGACTACATGTGTTTTTTTATTATTATGTTTCTGTGCAAACTAAACTACTTTTTGTTCATTTTCTTTGAATATTATAATTTTGTACGCACTTTAATCTGACTTAATGGTGTTTTGTTATATATTTAACCCTTTTATTATTTTTTTTGTGTGTTATTTGATTTAGTAATGTACTTGTGCAATTACTTATTTATGAATAAAGTGGGTCTTATTGTCGGTATCTATCTTCGTTAGATTTCTTTTGATTACACAATTTCTCATTAATTTGGTGCATTTTTCTATTTTTAGTTTGTATTATCTAGTAACCCGTATAAAATAAAAAAACGATTCACATTATAAAACATTACTTATTAAGTAGAAAGACACTTAAATACAAAAAACAAAATTATAAGTTAACATAAAAATAAAAATTATTTTAATCAATGGTAACTTGATTCTTTCAAAACGGAACGGCCATTTCTTCATTTTTTATCTTTCTACCGATATAAATATGTCGGTATCTATCTTCAGTAGATTTATTTTAATTTCACAATTTTCGATTAATTTACTGTATTTCTCAATTTTCAGTGTCTGTATAGTAAGTGAATGGCGCAATAATGTATTTTTTGAAAAGTGTATGCTGAACTACCAACCACTGCGGAAGATATGAAAAATAGAATCCGAAACGTTTTTGCAACTATCAACCCAGTAATGTTAAATAGTGTTAAAAATTCTTTTCGTCGTAGAATTCAAAGGACCACGCACTTTTCTTATGCAAACGAGGGCACCGACAAATTATCTGAATTTTTGATGTGTAATAGTACTTAATGTTCTGATCAAAAGTCTTCAGGGACCGAATTCTATCTTATGGGTAGTTTTCGATATACAGGGTGTCTAGAGTCTACCCACGTTCTATGGCTATCTTTGTTATTATAAGAGATACAGAATCGGTTAAATTAGTAAAGTCGGGCAGAATTACATGATAATTCAAATACCGATAAGAAAATTCAACATTGTTGCCAACTTTCTAAGATATCTGAAAATAACTAAAAATCGTCCAAATTTTAAATCGGCTATATCTTTTTTAATATTCAAAATACGAAAAAGTTATAACAGAGACTTTTGATAGCTACGTTTACGTAAAATGGGAAAATATGAATAAAAAATTTTTTAGTAATTATTTTTCGAGCTACAACCCAAACATACTTTTTTTTAAATGGCAACTATAGGTGTCTATGGACTCATTCGATGGAAATTTTTGACACTAGTATTTGAATTAGCACCAGTTCTGAAACTGGACAAAAACGACTCAATATTATTTAGAAAATACAGTCTGTTCACAGAACGCAATCCACCATTAGAAAACTTGAATTATCTAGACGTATTTCACATATCTTCAAATGTTCTGGTACATAAATATTAGAAACTAGAAATATATTTGCTTTACACTCTGGAGATACTTTTCTTACATTACCTTGCACATTACATATAATGCAACCACGTACTTAATTGGTAATTAAAACATTAAGTCTGAGGCAATTCGGATTATTTTGAATCTGCCTGAGGTCCCCTGTAATTGCATGATAACAATTTAAACAGCACCTTGCTTCATCTAGATTATCTTCCACAGGATGTCCGGCAGTTTGTCGTCTATAAGTTGCCATGTTTAGAAAATCTAAGTTATCTCCTTCGTTTAAAGGGGTTGTAAGTCGAACTGGAAAGTTTCTGTTACAAACATAACAATTTTTTCTATTTGCAAAAGCCATATTTGCTACAATATTTAGTTGCAACACTACAGTTTTAACGAAAACAATAACACAGATATGTATTATAAACGATTCCAAATGAGACTTGAAACTCAATGACAGGTAAATGTTCTTTTATTTATCATAGCACACTAGATAAATATACCTATACAAGAATACCTACATAATGTCTTTACTTGGGTAGTCATCTATATTAACAATTTAATAATAAAATAATTTTCATTAAACCTGTAAAATTTTATGAAACATATACAGGGTTAATAAAATACTTATCTTTTTTGGGATTTTTAATGGTGTATTTAAATTATACAATCTAAACGTTTCAATAACACTTACAGTTATCTTCGTCAGTAGTAATATTTGTAAGAATTGTTAAAGATGTTTTAAACAATTTTGTCAAAGTTGAAAAATTAAAACAGTGTTTTAATTTTTAGTGCAGTTTGATGTTATACTCTTTCAAAACAGAAACAGCCTCATTACATATCAAGCATATGGGCTTTGATTTAATTTCCACGAAAAAATAGTTTATAGTCTACTTGTCTTGGAAATTTCTTAATTCTTCTCTTCTTTGATCCAACATCTTTACTAGTTGACGCCATGGTAGGTCTCCGTTTTTGACTGAAAAAAATGAAACAACGCGGGTAATACTAATTAACCATAATTCATTAATTTATATTACATAAATAAAACGTTTCAGGGTTTACTTACCTATAGAATCGATATAGTAGAGTGGACACTTGTAAATATTTTACTTGTTTGCTTGTTAATTTGATTTCTGTGGACGGCACACGAGAGATGATAACACTTTAGTAATGTAACACTTAGACATGTATTAAAATAATATATAAAGGTGATTCCTCGCCACGAGTCTGCAACACAACTAGTTTGTAATAAAAAGGAAAGTAATAGGCAACGTATTGCATTCCCTCTCCAAGGGGGAGGGCGGGCTGCTCGAGCTTCCCGAGCTCCTTCAGCCACAATTATGGATTCCCAGCATACATACATACATTGCGTATATACGCAAGGTGGGATTAATGATAGGTGTGGTCAGGATAGGATTGGAAGGAACGGAGTTAGGGTTCTGAGGGGGAAATACTACCCCAGCATTCGCCTAAGTAGCCGCAGATGGTGTGCATATACGCAGTGACCATGGCACTACATGTGTATGAGGAAAACCCCCTGAAAAAACCACATATAAGGTAGACGGTAACGGGAATCGAACCCATTACCTCCCGAATGTTAAGCAGGTCGTGTCACCATTACACTACCAGCTCGGTTTGTAATAATAAAAATACCGTCTTATATAGGGTTTATCGCCAATTGTCGGCAAGGATCCACAAAGGGATTTTTTATTATTTGCGACTCTGGGGAAACCCTGCCATGAATATACATAAAAGTAGACACTACCTGTCATAAATACGAGCACCTCATTTAAATAACTAACAATAAAAAGAACACCTTTCCATTTTCGATATCGGCCGAAAAGGGGTCGACTGACGCCTGCTGACAATAAAATAGGACCAATCCGTACTCCTTATCATCAGCAGGCGCCTGGCCGGCGTTGTTACAAAAAGAACTTGGTTAAAGTAGTTAGAACTCTTATTATAACTACAATAAATATGTATTTTACCATTAGGGCCTGGTACACTCTTTATCAAAATTGAATTGATTTTTAAACTAAGTATCTAAATTTTAAATAACTGTATGTATAACAAACTATATTACACTGTCAACTACGTTAACGTTATTTTACTAATTAGCCCTAAATCACCTGTAAAACTATTTGAATTTCGTGGCATTAAATAACTTTACTCTGACTGTACGAAAAGTTTTTTTTAAAGCGACACCAACCACGCCCAATCAGATCACGTTTTGCATCGTAGCATTATAGTCTTGCGAGCTTCCCGAAGACACCGAATACCACAGAACACAAAAGTAGGTATCTTTGCGTGTCAAATAGCGGGAGATTTGAAATCGCTTAAATCTATGAATTTTCCCGAAAATATGGGAAATTTAAAATAACTCAAAACCAATGAATTTTTCAAAAATGCTAGGTAATTACCAGTTTCTCTAAGCTATAACTAAAAAAAATGTGATACGAACTACTCTTGATGTAATGTTCTTTTTGTGATATGTATAATAAAGTAATCATTTATGTTTGACCTAGGTCCGCGGGCCGCAACATGACTTCCAGCGGGCCGCGTACCACCCCTTATCTAAATCTAAAATAAGTAGGTAATATGTACCTAGTTTCTATTATTTAGCATCTGTTTTGGATTTGTGGATTTAGTCATCTTACAAGTGGGATCACCCTGTAAGTATGACTCCTTTAGTCTACCTTTAAACAATCAAATAGTATCATAATCTAACGCAATGTGTGAAAATAAATGATTTATAACATTTCCCTTATTTTGTAATTATTTTTTGTTACTATAAAAATTGATATTTTATAGGCTAAATGTTTAATATCTTGAAAAGTCGCCATAGGGTATAATTTTACCATTAGGAATTTTGAACGAAGACATCGAGATGTACAGTGTAATTCATTTTCGATGTTTTCTTATGGGAAGTACCCGTTCTATTACAGATAGACAAAAAGTGATGTGGGGTCCTTGTGCTCGATTTTGGTGTTAATTAAGATCCAATAGTGATAATCAACATATCTCTGACCGTTATTGCGAAACTAGCCAAAATTGAAAAAATGGTGATTTTGAAAAGCTGGAATAACTTTTTTATTTCTAAATGTATCGACAAACTGTAGAAACATTCTTAAGGCACTTTTGAAGTAAAATCCGTTTGTACATTCACGTTTTTAATACCTCCTTAATTTAAAAAGATATGACATAAAGTTGTTTTTTCATATGGAAACCATAGTTGGCTGTAACATTTTTAAATGACATTTCTTGTGCTTTTTAAAAATGTATAATATCTCTATGCTATTTTAATGATTAATTGATTTTTTAAGTTTTTCTTAATTGGTATATTTATTAAGGATAACAGTTGGCTTAGAAAATCAGATATGAAATTGAATGAAGATATTCTACTCAAAAAAAAATTTCACTTCCAGTAAAATATTTTAGAGACATTTTGTAATTCAAATACCTTTAATTGTAATGTTGTTCTTGTGGAATAGTAACAAATTATGAAACCTAAAGATTGAATATAAAATTATCAAAAAACCTCAAATGCAAATTGAAATGAAATGAAAATAAACAATATAACATCATCAGAAATTATGAAAAGCTAACAGCAAATCAATCTAATTCTACGAACGAACAAAAATAACACAAAATATTAATATAAAAAACACACTAAAACTACAAATATTTTTCAAACTGTGCGTCCTCTTTTTGGATGCAGACTTCGCATCGTCTTCTAATTGAATTTATAGAGTTATGTATAGATAATGGTACTAATTGTGTAAAAGCCACACGAACACTTTCTTTTAACTCATTCACAGTATTATTAGTTCTTTTGTATATAATGTTTTTCAAAAAAAGAAATCTAGAGGCGAAAGGTCGGGTGAACGGGCAGGCCACAAAATTGGTGCTGTCATTCCCATCCAGCTATTAGGAAAACCTAAATTTAAGTAGTCACTAACTACACGGGAATTATGGGCGGGCTGAAATACGACATTGCAATACTGTGCTAAAGGAAGACTCTCTAGAGATCCCTCCAAATGAGTTCGTAGAATATCGAGATATTTCATTGAGTTTAATGTTCCTTCATACATGTGATAATAAAAACGTCCGTTTTTAATGCAGCACCACACATTTATTCCAAATTTCCCTTGCCTCCTGCAGACAACACTGACATGAGCGTTAGTATCTGCCCAGTAAGGTAAATTGTGATTATTAAAAGTACCATCACTACTGATATGCGCCTCGTCTGACCATACAATAGAGTTTGAAAAATTAGGTATATTTTGGCACTGACATATACACATTACAAAATTCAGTACGCCGCCTTCTGTCGTCTATAGTCAGAAAATGTTCTTTTCGAAAACTATAGCAATGGTATTTATGCTTCTTTAAAATTCGAAGAGCTTTGCTTCGAGACACGCCTAGATTAATCATTCGTCTAGATGAAGTTGTTGGCTCTGCTTCGACTTGTCCTAAGACGACCATTGAATTTTCTTCAGAATTTCGTTTAAAGTAAGTTTTTGGCCAGGGATTTTTAAAAGAACCGAATTCAATTAAATTTTTCTGTAACCTAAAATTAATTAATTATGGTTTTGAGCTAAGAAATTTTAATTTCTATTAACTATACCGTTCAAAATTATTTTATATTGTTGCTGTTCAAGTAAATTTGAAATATAATTCGATGTACATTCTTATCACCTTCGATAATTTAAAATGTCATCGCTAGAGAGCGGATTTTATGCATACTGCATATTGCTTATATTTTATAGTACCACCCACGCGTTTCGGTTTTTATACGAATCGCATTAATTATAATTATTTGGCACTAATTAGTTTTTGCATATTTTGCATATTTGGTCAAATACTGCATATTTGGACAAATACTGCATATTTTGATGTTTTACGCATATTTTGCCCCTTTTTTGCATAATTTAAAATTTATTTTTCAATTTTTCCGTTGAAACTCAGGTTATCAAATATTTTCGGGACTCTTGTTCAAAGTTAGAAATTTTTATATCCTTTTAAAATAAATGTCTTTAAAAGGTGGTGTCTAACATCGGCAGGTAGTTGTTTACTTTTAATTATTGTCTGAGTTGACAACTATCCTAAATCCTAATACTTCCGGATTGCAAAGAGGTAATACGGTTTTTTGTTGAGTGCTTCTTAAATTTTTGTATGGAAAGAGTTGATGAGTAAAATATACATAGTTAATTCCTAACATCCAAATGACCTTGCTTAGTGGAAAAACCCTATTTTAAAATAAGGAATAATATTGCCCATTCCTTTTTAAAACGTGCAAGTGAACACTAGTGCCGACTGCAGAATTTAGTTTTCGAATTATATTTAACATGCCAAAAGTAAAGAATAATTTAGTTCCAGTATGAAAAAAAATGTCCCTGCACTCCGAATGGACGTTGAAAAGATGTTTTGTACAACATGTGGAAAAGCGATAAGTGACAATTCAGAATACTGTTTTAAAATATTTTTAAACACTGACAACAATGAACGAGGCCTTTAGGGAATACAGAGCAGGTATTAGTTTTCTATTCAAACGTTGTATTTAAATGCATCGTTTTATAAGATAACGCGGGAAATATTTTAAATACAACGATGAAACCTAATCGATTATGGTTTGATTTATTTCTAAATTGGGAATACTGGTTTAGATCGCATGCGAACGAAAATCCCAAATTACGCAACACATGGAGACCGCTCTGCATTAGGGAAAATTAGAAAGACAGAAGAAAACCAAGCTCTCTCAAACATTTCTGCGAGAATCTTTACGTGGTGAAACATCCAAAAGAAACGACCAAGAAGAATTCAATTTTTAATTATGCAGTACTCTAGTTAAGGCTAACATTCCCGTAAAAAAGTTTCAAAACCATACTTTTAGATCTTTTTTAGAAAAAATTAGTAACAAGCAAGTGCCAGATGAAAGCACACTTAGAAAAAATTATGTTAATGCGGTATTTCTTGAAACCATGCTACATATAAAAGAAATTGTTAAAAATAAATATATTTATTTCATAGTAGATGAAACTACAGATTGTCGTGGACGTTATGTTGCAAATTTAATGTTAGGTTATTTAAGCGAAGAACAACCTGCCAAATCATATTTGATTTCTTGTAAAGTGCTTGATAAAACCAATAATGCAACAATAGTTAGATTCGTAAATGAGACTTTCATGCAGTTTTTTGTTCCCGATATTGTTCCAACAGATAAAATTGTTTGGAGGCTTTCTGATGCTGCGCCATATATGGTAAAGGCTGGCCAACAATTGAAGGTATTATACGAAAATTTAATTCTCGTAACATGTTTGGCTCATGGTATGAATAGAGTATCCGAAGCAATTCGAAATGAATTTCCTTTAGTAAATAGTTTAATAAGTAGCGTAAAGAAAGTGTTTGTAAAGGCGCCGACACGAGTACAGTTATACAGAGAAAAACTACCTAACATTTCTCTACCACCAGAATCTGTAATTACGCGTTTGGGAACGTGGCTAAATGCTGCTCTTTTTTATGCAGAAAATTTGGAAAAAATTAAGGAATTAATTTTAGATTTGTCTGATAATTCAAGTGCTTGTATCAATAAAGCGCAATCGGTTTTAAAGAAACCAGAACTACGCAATCAATTAGCATTTATAAAAGCACATTATTGTTTTGTAAGCCGGACTATTTGTAAATTGGAAACGGAAGCATTGCCACTTAACGCATCGACAGAACAAGTAAATAATATTCAAAAATTAATTTATACTCCCCCAGGAAATACTGGCAAAGTTATTTCAAACAAATTTAAAGAAATTTTACAAAAACATAGTGGTTATCAGCTGTTAACTAAAATTAACAAAATTTTAACTCTGGGGGAAAATCGGGAAGATCTGGATGTTCAATTAGATTTGTCCATATTAACCGCATTAAAAAATGCACCTATAACGTCTGTAGATAGATAGATAGAAAATTTTCTACCAGAAAATATAGAAAAGCATATAATTATAAATTGTTTTGCAAATCAACGCAATGAAGCATAGGAGTATTAAGTACCTATAATTTAAAATTTATAATACCATATGAACACAAATTATTTAAATAAGGGGTGGCCACGGTAAACAAAATCACTGTCTTTGATAGGGTAGCTTGTTGTTGGTTCTACATGTCAATTAAATGTCCGTTTCGATTTGAATCAATCATGCAACGTACGTTCAGAATTCCAAAGCCACCCTTTATCTAAATAATTTTTGTTCATATGGTAAGTATATTATATCATTATTAATACGTATTATGTTAATTATGTATTATTTTTTAACTAATAGTTTAAATTTTTTATGTAAATACTTTCTTGTAAAAGTTTTTTGCATATTATGTATTAAATTTTTTTTTATTAAAGATGTAAAAATCACATTTTTTATTGGTAGTTTATTTTACATATTTCAAAAAAATAATGCATGTTTTCTACATATTTTACAATTTTTAAGTGCATATATATATATATATATATATATATATATATATATATATATATATATATATATGCACATATTTTGGCATTTTATAATGCATAAAATCCGCTCTCTAGTTATAGCCAACTGTGGTTTCCATATAAAAAATAAAACTTTATATCATATCTTTTTAAATTAAGGAGATATTAAAAATGTCAATGCATTAACGGATTCTACTTCAAAAAGTGCCCTAAGAATGTTTTTTACAGTTTATCGATACATTTAGAAATAAAAAAGTTGTTCAAGTTTTTCAAAATCGCCATTTTTTCAATTGTGGCTAATTGCGCAATAACGGTCAGAGATATCTTGATTATGACTATTGGATACTAATTAACACCAAGATCGAGCACAAGGACCCCATATTACTGTTTGTAATAGAAAGGGCATTTCCCATAAGAAAACATTGAAAAAGAACCACCCTGTACACTATATCAAATATTCAGAAACTTTGACGGAAATTTTTTTTTAATGTTATTTTACGCAATATTTGCAATGTGAAAATATTTATCCAAAAAAGGTCTGTGACAGCTTGAATCGCCTAGTAACTATCAATATTTTTATTTTATTTTGATCATTAAGTATGTATTTTGGCTACATATATCAGCCAAAAACTTTCAAAAATATTTAAAAGGGACTTTTTGGTACGTGTTTTAAAAATTTTGGGATATTGAACTTGAACGCTCTATATTTCGAAAATTAGCCATAAGATAGAATTGGGCCCATGAAGACTCTTGATCAAAACATCAAGTACTATTACATATCGAAAATTCAGACAATTTAACGGTGCTCTCGTTTGTATAAAAAAAGTGCGTGGTAGACATTTTGAATATTGAATGTGTTTTTCTACTTAATAAAAAGGTTTTATAACGTGAATCGTTTTTTGTTTATTTTCCACGGGTTATTAGACAACACAAACTAAAAATAGTAAAATCAGAAATTCCGAAATTAGAAGAACCTTTGCCCAATTGAAACAAATTTAATTTTGGATGTTCTATCCATTAGAATGTCTCTTACATTGATTAATTAATCTGTAAAGCATGTGTTCCCCAATATCTTTTAAGGATAATTTATTCTACCTACTAAGTATTTGCACTATGCTAATTGGCAAATGCGTAGCTTGGCTGATATATAACACCTACCGAATCAATCTTTGTATGTTTAATCACTAAGCGAAAATTGCCCCAATTATTTTAATTGTACGTTAAAGCATAAACCTTATTCTGTCTCTAAAATTAAATCTAATTTGTGCGGATACGTAGATATTCTCTTAATTGTTTTATGCGTTTGAAAATTCGATAATTTTAAAACAGTTTTTGGTTATTCCTTTTCATCCACTTGTTTGTGCTGTAATTGCGTTTAACATGGGTTACAATTTAGTTCCTGGTATATATTTTTTGTTTTATACACAACGTATGGTAGAGTTATAGAAATTCCTTTTCTTAAATTCGTTAAGTTTTAAATTGTTTCATTTCATTTATTTCGTATTCTACTAAGACTTCGTAATTAAATCGTAACTCCCTAGAGTTAGATTCTTGCATTTCAGATGCCATGTACGTTTTTCTAAATAGAACAGTTACAATACTATACCCGCCTTAGCTCTTACACAACTGCGACTATGCACTCATAAATGATTATTATTACTTTGTATTGTGAATGTATTCGAAACACCGTTTAAGCTTAATGAATATATTAATGTATTATATTAATCAGTTTTAACCTTTAAGTTACAATGCTATTTAAGAAAACAAACCCGAGATCCATTTACTGAACAGTATTTCTTTTTAAAGCATGTACGTTCTCGCTAAAATCCAAATATGCATTAACCCATGTTAATTGCTGTTTTTATAAGTTTGGTAAGTTTATACCAAACTTGTCTAATTTACTTTTAATTTAGACCTGTCTAGAAAAATGTTATGTATTTAAAATTTTATTTTGCACACTCAAAGGGAATAATGAAAGCTGTAGAACGGTGACGTTTTAAAACATGAGCTTTGAAATAAATAAATTTAGTAGTTTCTAAAATTAATCAAAATTTAATTTTTTTTTCAGTGAAATTAAAAAGAGAACTCTTATAAATTTTAACGTTGATTGAACATAAAATCCTGGTTTTTACTGAAGTGCGGGATAAAATCAATTCTTTTTTAATAATACGTTGATACCTAAATTTATGGCAAGGTTTTGATTGGCACGTTTATTTTAAATTTTATCATTTCTTTGACCCATTTTATTCTGTTCTTAAATCTTTATATTTCTATATAGTGTTTGGACAGTTGTAAATGATTACAAGCCGTAGTGAGTGCTTCGTTAAATTAAAAAAGGTCAATTTATTTCACTTTTTGTTTTGGTAAAATTTAATTTAAAAAAAAATGTACCATTTATCGTTTAAAATGACTAATTATCAAGAATAATAACTCACTATTACATAACAGGATAAGTAAAACAGGTTGCCGTATAAACTTACCGGAGACGGTCACACTTATTCTTAACATTCGCATATTAACCCTACTCGTGCACCAGGTGTAATCGGAACGAGGGAGTCAGTGACTGACCCCCAGCGTTATTATGGTAAATATAAGTGCCACATCGTTTATTTTACTCTAACTGAATAAGCATAAATATACATTAAAGAGTTGAGAGGTATGTAACCAGCACAAATAAATTAGCACTTTGAACATATTCTGGAAATGGTTTTTCCTTCTTTACTTGTGTGTTTAGGACACACATATTTGTCGCACTTATTACACGCGTCTTCGTTGGGTTTTCCACGGCACGCGAATGACATTACCTCTTGATTCAGTAATTACCAACCCTCTAGATACAGCATTCACTTTCTTCGCCCTTACAGTCCGAACTTCCTTAATCTAGTTCCGCATAATCTAAGTGTTTATATAAAGCTGCCTCAAGCTCTGCGTTGGTCAGATATTTTCTGTTATACACTATCGATCACTGCTAATTGCATTAATGATTTCAACACCATAAATTTGTCAATACTGACGGAACCAAAACTATAGTAGTAGCTATAACCGGACCCGCGAAATATAGAATCTAGAGGTAAGCTGTATCACAACGTACGCTGTATCGATGCTCCAATATGCACTAGTAATTATAAATATTTTTTAGTTTACCAAGACTATAGGTGTATTTCTTATATATAGGAAAAAAAGTAAAAAAAAATTCGAAAGTTTTTGAAATATAACAAAAAATTCGCACTGGGGGCAGCACCCTCCACCCCGGTCCACACGCGACTGTTAAATAAATTTTTAAATTCGGTTGTATATGCCACAGGAACCACTTCAAGGTAATTGCCCATCACCTTAATTTCAAACACAACATTCGTAACATCTGCTTTAAATCTCAAAAATACGTTAAGATTTCATTAAACTTAACTTAACTTAACCTTCACGGCATTCCCTTCCAGGGTAGGCAAAACAATCACTCCCTCTTATTTATTTTTCATTCACAATCTTTCTCCATGCTTTCCTATCTCCGCATACCTCCCTAGCTTCCGCAAGATTCATACATAGTTTCGGACACGCCCTTTTGTTTTTAAAACTCCTTATCTTTCTTTCCTTTATCATAGATTCTACTACATTCAGCCAAGTTTTACGCGGCCTACCAGTCCCTGCCTTTCTCCTAACCTCACCCACATATATTTGTTTCGTTAATCTTGCGTTGTTGATTCTCTCCATGTGACCAAACCAACGTAATGTACAACTTTTATATCTATCCATCATCGTCTTTTGCTCACCACACTCCGTCATTATGCATTCATTTTTGATCTTGTCCCTTCTCGTTTTACCACATGCGCTTCTCAGAAATCTCATTCCCACGGCATTTATTATTCTTTCGTGCTTTTTTTGACATACCCATGTCTCACTTCCATACAGTACTGACGGGACGAATACGCCATTATAGATTGCTCGTTTCGCCGCTAGGCTCATGCTTTCATTTCTCATTATCGTCCACATACTTCCAATCACTTTCCTTCCAGCATTGACCCTTCGTCCAATCCCGCTCTCAATTGTACCATCTGCAGTAAACATTCTACCGAGATATACCAGCTCGTCCACCTGCTCCACAATTTCAGCTTGCAGAGTAAATACTCTACTCTCCTTTCCACCTTGCCGATTGAACATCACAATCTTAGTTTTGTTCACGTTTACCTTTAGGTCCATGCTACACCAGAAGTGGTACATTTACGTCACCAACCATTACACCATTTGTATCGGTACATGCTTATCTAAGACATTTATCCATGTATACATTGAACAACCACGGTGACATCACACAACCTTGTCGAACTCCTTGCTCAATATTAAAGTATTCACTCACACCTCCTCTCACCCTAACACATGCCCGACTACCGTTGTATACTGCCCTTATTCCATTTATTAGACCTTCATTTACGCCATATTCATTTAATATTTCCCACAACTTCTCCCTATTCACTCTGTCATATGCTTTGTCCAGATCTACAAACGCACAGTACAACTTCCTTTTTACCTTTAAACACTTTTCGATCACCTGCTGGAGAGCAACCATCTGATCGACACATCCTCTCCCTTACATGAAGCCACCTTGCTCATCCCACATCTTAGTTTGTGTAGTTTCTCGTACTCTATCAATCAGTATTCTTCCAAATACTTTACCAGGCACGCTGAGCAAGCTCATTCCTCTGTAGTTCTTACAATCACTCTTGTTCCCCTTACCCTTATCCAATCGTACAATGATCGCGCTCTTCCAATCACTCGGCACTTTTTCACACATAATGCATACGTTGAATAATTCACACAATCTTCGTATAAGCTTTGCACCACCATACTTGAGCATTTCATCAGTGATTTCATCTACGCCTGCTCCCTTGCCGTTTTTCAACCTTCCTACCGTTTTCTCTACCTCATTTATTCCAATATCCTTCTCAGTTTCATTCATCATTTCTTCTATATTCTCCTTATTTAACCCTTCAGTCTTACTTTCCTCACTACTGTACAGCTTTCCGAAATATTCTTGCCAACATTTCCTCACTTCACAATCGTCCCATACTATTTCGTTTCTAGCATTCATCACCCCTGCGGCGTTCTGTTTTGTACCACGTTTTGTATTTTTGACCCATTTCCAGAAGAGTTTTTTGTTTCCCTCAAAATCATTCTGCATTTTCTCTCCTTCCACAGCCATCACTTCCTCTTTACTTATTCTCACTGCTTCCTTCGCTTCTGGGGTTTTTAATCTGTACACCTCATACAATCGCTTCTTCTCAGTCTCATTTTTTGCAGCAATCATTGCCATGTACGCATCTTTTTTCTTACATACTGCCTTTTTTGCCGACTCACATTTTTTCTGTCTACCTACAATCACTCTTCTACATATTCGCACGGCACAATTGACAACAGAGTTTTTGAAGCTTATCCATGCACTTTCAACGTCCATGTCTTTTATTTGTTCGTTCCACACTGTTTCATCCACATTCAACTCTTTACTCACAGCATCTGCGTATTTCATTCTCGCACCATTATTCACTAGTTTGTCAACCCTAATTCTGAACGTTCGCACTACGTTTGCTTTCCTTCTCCAGACCCACTTTTGCCCTAAACACACTCTCGATACAACCAAAAGTGGTCCGATCAACATTCCGCTCCGCGCATTACTTTTGTGTCTTTCACCAGGTTTCTAAGCCGTTCATCATACACTATCAAGTCTATCATACTTTTAGATTCACCTCTTTGCCATGCATAAATATGCACATTTTTATGTTTAAACCACGTATTGGATACAAATAAGCTTCTCTCCACACAGATGTTCAGCAGGTGTTCACCGTTCTCATTGACTCTTTGGTCTCCGAACTTTCCTAGAACGCATCCGTTCATATCCCCCACTATAATCACTCTTTCGTTTGGATTACATACCTTCAACACGTTTTCTACTTCATTCCAGAAGTTCTCACGCTCCTGGTATCTTTCTCCATTCACGCGCTCATTAAAGTTCTTTGAATCCGAAATAATACATATATAGTTGTAAATACAAGAGTTTAAGAATAGTCACAACACTTCTTAATATTTCCATCAATAGCAAATACTTTATGAATAGACTGTAGCGCCAAATTCTGGAATGCCTACAATATAAACAGTAGCTGGTATGCGTCTCAAATTTGTGCATATTTTGCACAAACGCTTAAAAGCACCACATCTATTTAACCTTTTTACTTTTTATATGAAATAACCTTTGTTTTAATTTGCTTGAACAGGCTGTCCCGTAAATAAGTACCGTAAATTAGAGGAATGTAGATCGTTAAGAAATATTTAAAATACCCAAATACAATTTTTCTCTAACCTTGTTAGTTTGTGAGATACAGGCTGATAAAGGGTGCAGAAGAAATACATATTTTATTGCATATCTTCTCGGGGGATAGAAATACAAATTTAAAATTTTTTGTAGGTTATAGTCTCTTCAAATCTAATAAATCAGTGGCGTGGTACCAGGGGTTCGTAAACTTTTATTGTACCACATTCTTGAAACACCCTGTATTTCGAGCTAAAGACTTCACTAAATTTTCTACGTAAAAGGTACTCTTTGTTGAACTCGCTACAAAACTCCATTTTCAAGATTTTTACTTGTTATTGCAATAAGACACATTTTTTACCTTTGAAATTTTTTAAACAATAAATTTGTAATAGTTGCAGATGTTTTCCAAACAATTTAAACACATATGTTTTTTATGGGTTCATAGTTCTACAAGTAAAAGAGTAATTTGAAATTTGTTCATTAAATTTCATACAGTCAAATAAAACTAAATACAAAATATTGTAAACGAAACAGATTAACGCATGGAATAAACTTATTATTGAAACTATTTTGTATGTAATAGTTAACTACATTGACAAACGTTGCTATTTTATTAATTGTTCAAAATGGCGTCCTTCAGCTTCAATACATTTTTGCATAAGTTTCTTCATTTGGTTGGTAATCTTCTTCAGCAAAAAATCTATTAAGAGACAACTCTCTGCAAGTAGTTTTTATTCTATCTTTGGGTTCCCCCACCGCATTGACTTGTGTCGAATATACTTTTTGTTTTAATATTCCCCACACGGCATAATTCATTGGATTACATTTAAGAAACCGTGCTGGCCACTTGACCGGTGCATCTTCCTCACGACCTATCCATTTTCCTGTAAAGTTTTCATTTTGCCATTTCCTAGCTTGCCCTGTAAAATGTGGCGAGGCCCCATCGTGCATAAACCACATTAATAGTCTACGTTGATAAGGTAAATTATTAAGAAGATCTATTAAAGTATCCCTAAGAAAATGTACATATCTAGGTCCATTTAAGCTGGTCCCCAATTATTCCAGCCCAAGCATTAATGTTAAACCTGTGCTGATGATGTGTACTTTCACGGCGTGCGGGTTTTCATCACACCAAATGTGCTCATTATGCACATAAAAATACCACTTCGTGTAAATGTTGATTCGTCGGTAAATAATACATTAAAACAAAAATCTCTATCCATTCTAATTTGTCTAAGAAACCACTCTCATAATTCTACTCTAGGTTCATAATCATTACCTAAGGATCTTGCACCTTTTGCAAATGATAAGTGTACAGCTGCATTTCTTCTAAAACTCTCAATGTTGACATTCAGGAAATTCCAGTTTGCAATGCGTATCTGCGAACACTGATAGAAGAGGCGGCCTCTACTGTGTTAATGACATCTACCTCATTTCTAACAGCCCGAGTTCTTCTGATTCTTCTACGGTTGTTAGCTGCAGGTTTAAAACTTCCAATTTCTCTTAAGCGTCGATCCACAGCAATGAATGTTCCGCGATTAGGAATATTGCGGCCAGTATATTTTTCGATATATCGCCTTACTGCACGATCAGAATTGCCGTGACATTCACCTAGTACTAAATGCATGTCAACATATTCCGCAAAACTGTAAAGCTCCATGTTAATTACTAGTAATATGTACTTAATACCTGGAAATATGTATACTCGTTAAATATTTTTACAAGTAATTATTCATTAGATGACATTGACAGCTTTAATACAATGCATAGGTAATTATGCTTTTGAACAAAATTTAATTGTCTTCGTTTGCTATTAAAAAATTATAGCCATATTTAACGATTTCAACATGTATATTAATTTAAGGGAAGATAAAGTGTAGAATATATTTACAACTACTACAAATTTACTGTTTAAAAAATTTACAATGCAAAAGCTTGAAATACAGGGTGTTTCAAGTATATGGTACAATAAAAGTTTACAAACCCCTGGTACCACGCCACTGGCTTATTAGAATTTGACAAAATTAATACTGTTGATGTGTTTTGAAGAGACTACAACCTATACAAAAATTTAAATTTGTACCCCCAGAAGATATGCAATAAAACGTGTATTTATTCTGCACCCTTATCAGGCTGTATCTCACAAACTAACAAGGTTAGAGAAAATTGTGTTTACGTACTTTAAATATTTCTTAACGATCTACCATTCCTCTAGTGTACGGTACTTATTTACGAGACATCCTGTATAATTTGTCGTAATTTTGATGGAACTCCTTGTAATTGCCTCAAAAACAAGAATTAATTTATTAAACGTTTATATTCTCCTCAAAATTGATTTAACTTATCAAGTATAATTACAACAGTATTCCTATTATCAGTAATATTTTATTATAATTGAGAATGCAGTTCCAACCTTTAAAGTTATTTGAACATTTGTGTAATCTCATAGATACCTGCCAACGCAATATTAATTGCATGGCACGTTCATCTTTAATGTATGAATGAATGAATGAACTGTAAATTGATGTGTCTCAAGCTATCCTAGGTTAAAATATGCATAACACAAGTTTAAATCGTAACCTATAATACTGTACAAAACAACAACTACAAATTTCAAATCAGATTTAGGATGAATATTCTGCATAATCACATCAAAATGGGTTGCTATATTTAGCCACTACTTGGAAAAACAATGATCAAGTCAAACTTTTTACGCTACTCGTTCTACTCCGACATGAGACACTCTCCTTTTTTTAAACACTTTACAATACCTCCCAGGGTATCTGAAACAGCGAAAACAGCTAGCAGTAGCTCGTTAACCGCATTCACTTCTACGAGTCCCGCCTTATGTATAAAAACGGAGTCGAATGTTCCTTTGTCGCGCAATATTGATAATGTCACTCATCGATATCTAAGTATCCCTAAAATCTTTATCTCGTAAAAGTTGATTTAATATATGTTATAAAATATAAATTACATAACTGTAGTTCAGATCAAAATGGGTTACTATCTTCAGCCACTACTTGCAAAAGCATTGATTAAGTCAAAGGTCTTACGCTGCTCATGCTACTCCGATATGAGACACTCTCCATTTTCTTAAACACTTTACTATACCTCCGAGGCATCTGAAGCAGCGAACACAGCTAGCAGTCCGTTAGTATGTAAATACATCGTTGTATTACTCCCGCTTTATGTATATAAAGGGGAGCGAACGTTCTTTTGTCAACTTTCCATATAATGTTTGTTTAGTTCACCTCAGACCGGTATACGTAGGTTAAAAATTAAGCTACTGCATCATTATGGCAAATCGTGTTGGGCACCAACCTTTATGCTCGACTGTACTGAAATTTGTACATAGCGTCACGTCGTGATTGTTCGAAGAAAGCTACTTGAAGATTCACTATTCCCACCCTCTGATCCTTTATATCCAAATTTCGATATTAATAGAAAGGGTGACGTTTTTCCCTCTAAAGTTTAATAAAACTATCTAGAACCCGCAACGTCAGATACGACAAGTGATGCCATGGCTCTTCTGATATGAAATGGAAAGGTTCGACGCTATTAACTTTTCCCTTAAAAACTTAATCAAGTAGTGTAATTTTACTCATTAAAAAAAGCTTACTTACTTACGTATATATGTAAATTCTATCATTTCCGTTACACCTGAAAGACTCATTTGACAATAACTTTAAATTCGATACTATCGATTAAATTCTACAAAAGCGTGAATGGATCCGTGCACTACGCTGTCTAAGTCCCCATTACATTACCAAACCAATGAAAAAATCTGTCCCAAAGTCTCCTTACCATTTATACATTGGAAATACAAGAAAATATAAACGCAACTATGATCCTTTGTTAACAGTTATTTATGTAACAACTTGAACGAGTTTCGTGCATTATTTTTTTCTACGTTCATAAAAAAAGAAAAAATGAATGGTTTTACTAAGTGAGCATAAGTGCCGGTAAATAAACAATATTTTTAATATTGTAATATTTAATGCTTAATTATGACTGATTATCATTATTAACTGGATTTTCAATTTACAGCTTCGTCATTTGCCAGTAAACTGGTTTCTTGTGGGGTCTCAATAAATCTTATCTTCAGAATAGCTTTCAATGAGTAACTCAAAAACCTATTTGTTATCCCTATTTGATTTCTGGTAAATAAAATACTACAATATAGCAATACAGTACGCATGAAATAATATTCCTGTACTCGATGGTAACGTAAGGTATTTTTTTAATAATAATTTTAAATGAAATGCAAAATCTGAATGCTTGAAGTGGAAAAGTGTTCGTTTTTTAAATGAACATAGAAAAGGTAATTAACTATACCATCAATATAAATTAATAAATCAATAAAACTGTGATTTATGTTATTTATTTTCAAATCTGGTTACTAAACATTGGCAAGACGTAATAATTACCTATCCATGCTTTCATAATACAAGATTAATTATTGGTACATAACTGGTTTGTTCAAACGAGCTGTATTTGTTGTGCATACTTCCAAAATACAATAAGATGTTTTAAACATTTCGGTAATTGGTTAACCCGTGTGTACACTGATAGGTATATCTGTACCTTTTGCAATTTCAACTAAGTGACATCTTAGATTAAGTAAAAATAAAGGTATATATCAGAAAATAATTGATTATGTATAAGAAGTACCCACTTTGTAGCCCTCCAACCTTTCAACCCTCAAGGATAGTTACGCGCGAACCCTGTTACACGTTATATAGTTATATATATATATATATATATATATATATATATATATATATATATATATATATATATATATATATAATCTGAGGATTGGATTCGTGAAAAGGTGTAAGCTTTACTAGTATAAAAATAAAGTTTAAAAAAATATATTTTATTGAAACAAAAACGGTATAACATTTAGAAATAGTTTCTCTGTGTTCGTCGCAAATCGGACGACTACATGCTGTACAAGATTTTCTTGTTTTTCTTTGTTTTTTGTCTGGGTGCGACATATGTAGCACTAATCATCCCTTTTCCGCTATAAGACTCCTGCACAATAGAGAAAAACACGTTCATTCATACTATGCTCTTGGTGGTATCAACGCCCCGAGGTCGGTACTAAATGATGGTTAGCCAAGAGAAGTACTTAATTAGATGGAGGTTACGCCCTGAATAATTAGCTACTTCTACTTACAAGGCTCCCTTAACGATATTAACCCTTCAGACATTGCAGACAGTTTCGACTCCGAAGACGCTATTACAGTTCGCCAAGTACCAATCGGAATATCCTGGTAATACGTACATATTTACCCTATTACTAGCATTCCAGATAACCGCGCTAATTACCGAATTTAATCATAAACAACCCCGACCTGTATATATAAAGACCTGACCTGTATATAAAACCCCTGTTTCCAGTTATGATTTTATTCATAAGTAATGTAATAATGATTATTACCTATTAATAATTCCTGACCTGGGTTCAATTTATTTAATTAAAATATACAATTAATACCCGACATCTGATTATGATAAGTACACTAAATTTCATACATAATTACAAATGTAAATACCACACTCACCTGTAAATAATTCGTTTGTAAGCCTTACTCCAGATCACATATATTTAATTACACTGATATCACTTGTTCATTATAATTAATCTTTTTAGTTATGAAAATTTCCCGTATTACTAAAACAGCTGTTTAATTATATATTTGACAGTACTATCCATAGAGGGCGATCCCAATTCATCAGCCAGCGTCCCATAGTGTTTCCGCATCGTGGCCACCATAATCATTTTTAGTTTCCATTTTATTTGTTTAATTCACTACTTCAGTAAGTTTGTTTATTTTATTATTTCCCTTTCATAGTTTGTTTTATTTTATATTATTATGACAGATTAATTTTGTTATAACCTGTTAAGATTTATTCTTAAGTTTATTCACAAAGTTGTGACGGTCTTTAATCCCGACCTGATAAACAAACACGAGGGAAATATAACTATATATCTCATGGTATATATGTAGGAATACGGGAATGTTGAGGAGAGACACTCCAGATTTTTTAGTAGTACAATATAATAAAAATAATTTGTTTTAGGGTGTTTCATATTTATGTCATACATTATCCGTTGCCATTTTCAGACATGTATTTAATTATTTGTGAACTTATTCGTTCGTAACAAAACTTATAATAATGTGATTAATTAATCTTATATTCAATTTATTCTTTGGTTATTTACATCAAACTTGACTCTTATAAATACAAAATATTTCAAAGAATGAAACCATGATATTAATTATAGTGGAATAGCTTTTTGCAATTCTACTCTTAATAAAAAAGAAACTAAACGAAATTTCTTCGTTTTAGCAAATATTTACTCGTCTACTGAATTTTAGTTACACTATTGTAGGAAAATGTATTTGGTGTTGTGAAGAGTGAAACCAACAAAATTAAACTTTGCGAATATAACGTCAAATAGTAAGGTAAACAGAGACATAAAGGAAACGTTATCAGAAATTACATTTTCCTGAATTGCATTTGATATTTTGCAGAATAAAAGTTACAAATAATTTTTGCAAATGGATATTTTTACAAAAATATTGATATGTTATGGAGTAGACGTTTAAAAGTTTGTTTTTATAGTAAGAATCGTCAAACATTTACATATGAAGTAAAATCGATTGAGCCTGTCTCGATATAACGCGATGCACTTAACGTCATCTCCATTTACTATCAAATCCTTTCCGTATTGAAATATACATTACGCGTGCAAATTTTGCGCTTTGTTAAGCGCGAGAGTCGAAAACGCTCATGAATTCTTTTGCCAATAAATGTTTAGATAATTGCGCAAAAATTTTAATACGAAATAATTTTACAATATCATCGTTTGCTATCACAAAGAAAAATAAAAATCTATTCACCAGTCTGGTCCATAAGCAGTTGAAAAACACTTAACTCTGCAGCAAATTGGGAAAGTTTGCAAGAAGTTTTATATCGTCTTGAGAAAACATTTTAGTAAAGTACCTTTTTTCGTTCACTTCATGGTTTTATTTTATAATTAATAAATTCAAGGACTAGCGTCTTCCTTAAGACTGTTAATATTTATATAGCCTAAGTGTTCTGCATAGAAATATTGTCGCGATACATTTTTTATTCTGCAATTTTTTCCGGCGTAGAAAACTGGAATCGTAAAATGTGTGATACTGACGTTTTGTTGACATTTAGTTTTCAATAAAATCTCACGTTAAGGGTGAGGTATTGGTATTTTAAGTAAATCTTCATTAATAGGTGAAGTATGAATGTTAATACAGATTATTTAGTATCCATTAGCATTATTACATTATTTGTGATTGTAAACATTAATTATAAATGAAAAATATGCTTTGCTAATTATGTGTTTCATTCATATTTTCCCAACAATGCAAATTTCAACTAGTAATTAAGTTAATAATACCTACAAATTTACCTTCTAACCAAAGTAAGTACTGCAGTACGTAAAAGAAGTCATAATATTTGAATTGTGCATTCCTAGAATTTTGTATTGATCGTTATCTTGCAGTACTTTGCATGTATAATACATCACATTCTTTTACGTGCACCCTATTTGATATGTTTATTTGAGCACGCTCTTCAGCTTTAAAATAAATTCCTTATACGATGACTAGGATAGCGAAATTGTCTACAGATGCCAGGTAATTTACACGTTTCAACTAAAAGTTGTGCAGAATAAATTGCATTGAGTTATACTGGATTATTTATATTTTGATTAAAAAATATAAAAAAGCCAGTCAATGGCATTAATTACAACATTTTGATTAGATTTAGGTGCAAAAATCTAGACTATCCACGCGCTGTAAGAATAATATTATTTTTTGTTATAATAGTAATTAACGTATCTAGAGCGGTAACCTAGCCTTAACATTTGAGCATATGTTCATGGCGCGAGCCCGCTCAGCTAAGCGAGTGGTGTAATTTATGCGAAAAATGCTAAGGGTTGTTACCACTCGAGGTGCGTTCATTAGTTTATCGTTCATTAACTTACAAAAACAAATAATAAATGCGTTTATTCATTTATAATTTTCAATAATATTTCATCAACTTCTGGAGGTTGCTTTCAACAATGCGTATTCAATTTTAATATTAGTAAATAAACATTATTATTTAAAACAGTTAATATGTAATGTCCTAATTATTTGTTTAGTCACCCAGTGCATCTGTATTGCCTTAACATCCACCCATGCATACATGTTAAATAGGTTTAATATGTCACTGAACGCTAAACGTTATAAACAGGTTGTATGTTCTGATTAGTGTGAATTATAAAATTCCACTCAAAGGTTGCAGGCCGTTGAGTAAAGCTAATGGCTCTTAACCCAGCGTCTGTCTCAGTTAAAAACTTTTGTTGAATTTTTTTGTTAAATACACCCCAACCTCAAGTGAAACCATGTGTACCATATAAAAATTGGTTAAAAGTTAGGTTTATGTAATTAAGAGAAAGAAAGAATCAATTTTCTTTCGTTTATCTAGAGGCCTCGTTAATATTTGTGTGATAATTTATTGCACCGTAATATTAATCTTAACCAAATTTTGTGACAATGGGTCCCCTTATTCGGAAATAAATCCACGAATAGCAACCATTGAGAGCTTGTTATATTAGATCACTACCCAAAATTGGTTATGCTGTTCAACAGTACCAATAGTTTGTATTAAATAAACAATTCGAAAGGAAGGATTGGGAAGTTTGGACATGTCCCTCCAAGTTTATAATTGTTATAACTATTCTTGATTTTTGAAGACAACGCTACTATTTCCCACAGTATTACACCGTATACAGTGGATTCAATAAGATATAAAAACGAAACACTTTTCGTTAGTTAAGTTAATGTTTATTATTTAATCAAAAACGTTATTAAGGAAATAATTTTGGATTACGAAAACAACTTACCCTTATTAAAAATTAATGATAAGAATGAGTGGCAACACTAAAAAAGATAATATGTATTCATCATACAGGTCTGCCAGGGGTACGCATTTGCTTCTGTACTGGTATTTCCATTTGACGCTGCCCTGTCAAAAGTAATTCCGCTGTATTGTCTACTTACGTAAATTAGCAAATTTTAAGGTAAGCGTCTTAAAAATAGTCCAACGAGGAAAGGTAATGGGGAACTTATTGTAATGGTGTCGGATTTATTTCAAGTGCGTAAGAACTTATATCAAATTGTATTATCACGTTACAATAGATTTCGATTTTAATGGGGGTCGATAGACGTTATTTAGAATTTTGAAATCAATGGGTTACAAACACAAAGATGTCAATGGACAGACAATTTCATGTGAAATGAAACATGTCTTTGTAGCCATAATTAAGTTTTCCAGAAAATATCTGCAGTTGCAAAGTTTAGGAGTATCTAGGCGAAGAGTGGATTTATCAAAAGGGTTCTAATATCTATCGCTGGGTACACGATTCAGATATCAAAAGTAATCCATCCAAAATTAAAAGTGCAGGGGTGTGATTTAGGGTTTCTGGAAAACTACGACTATTTACTCGATTCGAGGATTGAGAATCGGGATTATCATAAAACTAAGAAAGGGTACCGGTTTCAAAATTGGGTGATTAAACAGGTGATTCCTGCGCTCTTCAAACTGACCGCAAATTGTGTGGTGGTTATAGACCCCGCACCGTATCATTCAGTGCATTTAGATAAGCGATTCTCATTTTCTCGTAAAAAGATCAGCTACAGGAGTGGTTGGTTACGCGCAGGATTGAAATTGGGAGCAAAAATTACAAAAAAGCAACTGTGTATCAAAATTCAACCTTTTAGACCCAGAGGGAAACATTAGGATAATATTTTGATTACGCATTGTCAATAGAACCCTATTGAAATGACATGGGGTTTTTGTAAAAATAATTGCAATAAGCAAATAAGTTCTGAACCTCCATCGAAGATAGCGTTCAGAAATTATGACTTCAGGCTTTATCTAAATGTTCTCCTACAATGTAGCAAAATTTTTCTTCGCACACGGAAGATACTGAGTCAAATGATTGGGAGAAACATATAAGAAATTCTTCAATTGAAAATATCCCACCTGTTATTATAGGACTCGGAGGATACATTTCTGGTTATTTACATTCAAGTCAAGAAAAGAACGACGCAGAAAATTTTCATCACGAAAGCAAATCTTCACATTGGATTACTCATGAAAAAGCGCAGTGGTTTTTCTGGATAGATTAAATTAAATGAATACATATTGATGTTCTGGTTACCTATTGACTTTGCGACCGGAAAACTAATTTGCATATAAACAGACTTTTACATCATGTTAAGAGCCAGAAAAAGAAAGAGAAAAATGGAGTAGGTAAATTTTATCATGAAAGTCTCCACACTAGATTACATATGAAATTCCACCTTCCAACCCACATTTAATCTATTTTTTTATTTGCCCCCTAGATCTGGAAGTTATTTTTACAAAGTTGGTATAATATTTTTCACTAACGTCAAATTTGATTAATTTAATTTCCATGATTGATATATGTTGCCTTTTTTTAAGTATTAAAAATAAATATTTTTTTTATAATTATATCAAATTATTTTGTGAAATTTAATGAAAATCGTTTATTTCAATTGAAAGACACCCCAGAATAAATGTATGGGTAAGTTATAAAATGGCTGAACCCTACTTCTTCTATTATTATACTGTGATCCGTGGTTACCATTCATTTCAATTAAATGTGGCAACTGTTAAACTAATTTTGACTAATTTTGAAGTTAGTGAGAACCGTCTAATACCAGCATACGTTTGTTGTAATAATAAAACACCCCAAATCTAGGGGACAATTAAAAAAATAGATTATATATGGAGTTTTTCATTAAGACCGACGCATTTTGTTTTTAACATTTCTCGAACAGGAGTGAAGTTGGCTTCGATTGTTTCACATTTTGAAACGTCAGTCTATGCCATTTAATCATGGTGAGATACATGCTTCAACAGCTTTTGCAAATTATTCAACTTCTTTATCAAAGTTCACGTACTATCGCGACCACGTTGCGTGTGCTTACACCAATTTTCGGTCGCGAAAAACCGTCCAACAAGACGGACTATTGAATCTTTGGCGAAAAAATTCGAAACAACTTATGCATTGCATAATATCCCAGCGCCTATGCGAGGACGTAATGCTCGAAGAGAATGAAATATCGTGGGCGTTCGAGAGAATGTGCGTCAAAGATGTCGGTTCCACGCCGATCGCAGGCGTTGAACATCAGTGTGACCTCTTTGTGGCGAATTTTGCGGAAGGATTTGGCTTTCCGCCCGTATAAGATTGCATTGACTCAAGAACTGAAGCCAACCGTACATTTTAAGCGTTGCATATTCGCTAATTGGGCTCTGGACCAGATGAAAGCTGACGACGACTTTCACAAGAAAATCATCTTTTCGGATGAAGCTCATTTCTGGCTCGATGGTTTTGTCAACAAGCAAAATTGTCGCATTTGGACGAGTAAGCAGCCTGAAGTGATGCACGAGATTCAACTTTATCCGAAAAAATTTACTATTTGGTGCGGTTTTCATGCCGGCGGCGTCATCCGCCCATTTTTCTTTTTTGATGAAAACGGCGCGTCAACAACCGTCAACGGCAATCGCTACAAGGCCATGATATCCGAGTATTTTTGGGACCAGCTCGACGCTATGGACTTATGGATGATATGTGGTTGCAACAAGACGACACAACGTGCCATACAGCGTACGACACAATCTAATCATTGAAAACGGAGAAGAGCTGCAGGCCAATATCCAACGCGAAATTTCTGGTATTTCGGCCGATTTGTGTGCTCGAGTCATGGAAAATTGGGTCCAGCGTATTCACTCATTCAAGCGCTTCCGCGGCGGACATTTGAACGGTGTCGCATTCCATAAATAATGGCATCGATTGTACTTTCATTTGAAATAAAAATCATTTCCATAACTAATCCACAATCGGATTTTTTCACTATCGATTAAATCAACTTATTAGCTCATTTTACAACTTTTGGCCAAATTTTATCAAGATCGGCCATGATGTCTGGATGTGTATCTGTGAGGGCGTATGTTAGTATCCACGATAACTTCAGAACGAAAATACCTACGTAAAATTATGTTGTGCTTGTTTTCATATTAAGTTTTAGGAGAAATCCAGCGGCAGAGAGGGGTGTACCAAATATTTCTAAAACAGCTACATATTTCAAAGGTATAAAAATACCTAGATATAGACCTTAACATATCGATTAATTATGTTTTGTGCAATTTTTTGATACGACGCGTAATTTAGCGGCAAAAAAATAGAATTTAAGTGTTTTTTTCAATATCTGCATAACGATTAATTTTATAAGAAAAAGTGTAGACGTATTTTTTAAATAAAATTTAATTTTACATAACGTTTCTTAATATAACGCAAGGTAAGTCTGAAAATTAATTAAATATTAATGAAAATGGTTAAACTGTATTATTGATACCTTAAAGAAGCGGGCGGCTTTGGAATTTAAGTTAACATGTATTTGTCTATTAATCTCTAGCTGACATGAAATTTTAAACGTCATTCTGATATAGATTATTGTTTTTGTTTTTACAATGTTGCCTATTTGCGTAATGAACTTATTATAAAGAGATTGTATAATTATCCTAAAAACATATTTATCAAAATTATTTCATTTCTTTTAATTTCCATTTTGTAGGTTGAAAGGTCGTGCGGTGTTCGAAACTAGATATTTAACAAAACAATGTTGTCATTACAATTATTTGTTTGCTATATTAAGTGTCTCCACAAAATTAATCTAACAATGCGGGATCAAGTGAAATTCCTGGCCCGTTGCATTAGCCAAAACGTCCGATACATGTATTTTTGTTCGTATATAATATGTTTTATTAAAAACAACCGATTTTCACACATTTGTTACAGTTATGAAATAAAAATCTAAATGACGGTGGTCATTCATTTGTAACATGTGAAAAAGTTTTGGTTTCTATGGATCTAGGAGGTATGAATGATTCAACTCACACAGGATACACATTTTTTGTAGATTGGTGTTGAGGTATTCCTGTTCCAACACACTTCAACCTGTTCAAAGCAAAACAAAAGTTTAACAAAACAATTTCAAAAGTTCAAAATTTAATGTTTTCAAATTTTATGTAAACGATCACAAAGAATTTTGTTCGCAGCACGTGCTCTGTCACATTTTTGGTGCTCGGCCTAATATTTTATCCCTCGGCTGACGCCTCGGGTTAAAACGGAAAGCCTCGCAGCTGCAAAATCGCACTAGTTACAAAAATAACTATTTTTGTATTATGCAGGTACATATATTAGCTGCATTTTTACACACCTACGATTTGTGTACTCCAAGTTTTATTAAATTTCTAATATTATTTGTTGTTTCAGCTGTCCTGTAATAACGTAGACATTCCAGCGAAATGTAAGTTATTAATATTATTCTGTTATTTGTTTCTTAACCTTTATTGAAATTTTTTAAGCGTAAGATAAGTTAGAAGTAAGTTAGATGTTATGTAAACTGAGGAATATTCAATGATGGACATTTGCGTATCGGACGAGAGTCCATTTGAATCTTCTAAAACGCAAGAGGTCACAGAGTGTGATCAGGTAAATACGTACCATTGTAACAAAACAGGCGTGTAAATATAAATTTGCGTAAAAGAGAATGGCACCAAACCTTAGGCTTGATAATAAACATGCCGTAAAAATTAATTTCAATAGAATTTAATTCAACATATGTTAAATGGTGACCCAATAGTGCAATAGTCTATCAACAACGCCCGTGTAGGCAATTCACTTAACTTAAGTGAATATTGCCGACTAAATAAGATAAACACTTTTTCACATGCTTAAACTGTATTATCCATTATAAAAGCGGGCAGCTTTGAATTTTTTTTTTAAGTTAGCATCTATGTGTATATTAAGCTCTATCTGACATGAAGTTTTAAACGTCTGTTTGACATAGATTATTGTTTTTACTTCTTCTTCTTCCGGTGCCTATCCGTTTCGGATGTTGGCTATCATAATGACAACGCGTACTTTATCAATCACGGCTCGAAACAGTCCTACCGTTGTTGTGTTGTACCATACTCGTAAGTTTTTCAGCCATGATATTCTTCTTCTTCCCGGGCCTGTTCTGCCTAGTAGCTTTCCTTGGAGGATTCGTTGCAATAGCTCGTATCGTTGGTTGTTTCGCATAATATATCCAAAATATTCTAGTGTTCGGGTTTTTACTGTTAAAAGGATTTCCTTTTCTTTCCCCATTCTTTCTAGGATCGTTTTATTAGTGATGTGGTCCATCCATGAAATTCTTAAGATTCGGCGGTATAACCACATTTCGCCTCGGCTCCATACAGTAACACTGGGAAGATATAACATTTTAGTAATCGGGTTTTCAGTACTAACGGTAAATCATGACTTTTGAATATTTTCGACATCTTCATGAATGTACTTCTAGCTTTCTCTATTCTGCCCCTAATTTCAGCCGCGTGAGCCCAAGTTTCGTTGATTGTTGTTCCTAAGTATGTATATGTCTGCACTCTTTGTATTTGTTGGTTGTTTATATGTAGTTGTCCAGCCTGGTTATTATTTTTTGACACTATCATATACTTTGTTTTTGTGAAATTTATGGAGATTCCATATCTTTGGCTCACTTCGACTACTCTTTATAATGTTTCTTGCAGGCTTTCGAGGCTGTTTGTAAGTAACACTGTGTCGTCCGCGTACCTTATATTATTAATATATTCGCCATTAATTTTGATCCCGCTATTCATTCCTTCCATAGCTTCTTGAAAAATTTTCTCCGAATACAGATTGAACAGAGGTGATAAGACGCATCCCTGTCTCACCCCCTTTTTAATATGAATATCTTCTGAGTCTTCTCCTTGCTGTTTGGTACCAATATATGTTACTAATTATTTTAATATCTTGTGTATTCAGTCCAATCTCTTTTAGTATATCAACAAGCTTATCATATAGTACATTATCAAACGCCTTATGATAATCAATGAAGCACGCAAAGACATCGCAATTAACATCTCTACAGCGTTGTATTAGAACTTGGACACTAAATAGAGCGTCTCGTGTTCCTACGGCATTTCGAATCCAAACTGTGTACGGGTGATGTGTTCCTCGCATTTTCGGTAAATCTTTTGATGTATAATTTTTAGGAAAAGCTTTAGGAAATGACTCATGAGGCTAATGGTGCGGTAATCGTTACAGTATTTAGCTCTCTGTTTTTTAGGTATTGGTATGAATGTCGATTTTAATCATATCTTTGGTATCTTTCCTGAAAAGTATATATTATTAAATAATTTTGTTATCTGCTGTATGATTTCTGTATCTACCAATTTTAGTAACTTAGCATATATATGATCAGGGCCAGTGGATTTCCCATCTTTTAAACTTAATGTCGCCTTTCTCACTTCTTCTGTTGTAATTGGTAGACTATCTACATTGTTAATTATCGGAGGTTGTTCTGGTCTGTTGTCTTCAAAAAGGTCATTTATGTATTTTTCCCAGACGTTCATTCTTTCTCTGTCATCCTTAATGATTTTCCCATCTTTATTCTGTACTATCCCAGTTGTATTGGTATATATATTCCATACTTGTTTGACTTTTTGGTGCATGTTGAATAGATCATGCTTTTGATCCAGTGTTTCAATTTCCTGACACAGCTTCCTGTACCATTCCTCTTTTGCTATCCTTATTTGGTATTTTATCTGTCTTTCAATATTATTGTATCTATTTTCTCTTATTTTTTACCTTCCTTCTTTCCTCCATAAGTTTTAGTATATTGTCTGTCATCCATCCCTTTCTTTTCTCATTTCTTCCATGTAGTTGTTCGTCACTAATATCAGTTATTATTTTTGTTATTTGGTTTAGAGTTTTCTCTGTATCGTTTGTTATTTCTGTAGTCTTACATTTTTCTGATATTAGTTCTGTCACTGCTTTTCTCTTTTCTTCTTCCTTCAGTTTTTTCATATCACCTCGTCTCTTCATAGTTTTCTTTTTAACTTTTTTGAGTTTAAATCTAAATTTTCCAACCACTGGGTAGTGGTCTGACGAGATGTCGGCGCCGGGATACGTTTTGACTGAAACTGTTGCGGAATCTCTTATTGATCATCATGTAGTCGATTTGGTTCCTCACAATATTTCCATGTCGATCTTGTGGTGACGTCCAGGTGTATAATCGTCGCGGCGGCAATTTGAAAAATGTGTTTAAGATTATCAGTTCCTCCTCCTCTGCAAGTTCTTTAAGTCTATCGCCTCGTTCGTTCCTTACACCTAGCCCATGCTCACCAACTATTTCACCATACCTTCCTTTCCCAATCTTGGCGTTCAGATCCCCCATGACTATTGTTATATCATGTTTATTAAATTGTTTTATAGCGTTCTGCTTTAGAACTGTTCTACTTCTTCGTCAGGTTTGTCTGCGGAGTTTATTAATATGAAGGATATTTAATCTAACCGGAGTACTATTTATTTGTATAACTATTATTCTTTCTGAGATAGGTATAAAGTTAGTAACGTATTGTTGTAGTTCTCTCGATATAATCATTCCTACTTCATGTATGTGTTGATTCTCTTCATTACTAGAGTAATAAATCGTATGTTCGTCAACAATGCATTTTCCTGTGCCAGGCCATCGCATCTCGCTTACGCCCATTATGTCAATTCCTATTATGTTCATCTCTTGTATAGCATTATTAATTTTCCCTGCTCGGTACATTGTCCTTACGTTCTATGTACATATTTTTATTACCTTCCCGCATATTTTAAGTGCTGTCTTGCAGGGATTTCGTTGGGCGACGACCTGGGAAGCCCTGCAGTCTCTTTGAGCCCCTTCCGGATCTTGGATTCCGATTTCCATGATCAGTATTCACATCTAAATAGTCATTCGTTGCCATGTTGAATGTTCTTGGGAATTATAATGAGCTGGTTTTCCCTTGCTTTCCTCATCCCAGTAACAGAGCCATTCTTCCTAACTCGGAAGGCGCCTCTGACTTTCTGGTATCCAGCCGTATCAAAGTCCTTCTTCTTGGCCTTGACCCAGTCCTGACATTGCTGCTGTCCAATGCCCGCTAGTTTTGGTCCGCCCCGGGTATTTGATTTCCCCGGTACCCGCCATATCTGACGAGCATTCTCCGGTCCGCCACCTGGGGAGGCGCCCGATGGGGAACTAGCAACCCCACACGGGGTTACCTATTTTTGCAATGGACGTATTAAAAAAGAAGAAGCAGAATTATCCTAAAAAAATATTATAGTTAAAATTATTTAATTTCTTTTAATTTCATCTTTGAAGATTAGAAGGTTGTGTGCTACACCAGATATTGAGTTTAGCCTTACATGCATCACCTGGGGTCAACGGCAGTCTCGTGCAAAAAGTTCACTTTCCGCACTTCTTAAAAAATGTACTACTTTATTTAACTATAGTATATGAACTACTTTACTATCATGTATTTGTCAACACCAAAACGTACAGGAATTTCAAACAACTGAATTTTTCTAAATACATTCAGAATACTTTGATAATTATAACGGTACACCGGAACACTATCAACTTTACATATCGCACATGATCCACTGGGAATTCACTGATTAAATCAAGAATAAGGTTGCCCTTTTGTAATTTTAATATCATTGATGTTCTTGAATGGCCAGTTGGAGCTTTTTCCGCGCAATATATGACTTCAAAGTGCTCTTAACAGTATAATTTAATTTTCCAGAACTTGAAATTTTAATATTAGACGTAAATTTCATAATACAATTCAATAATAAACTGTTCAAACAAATGAAAATAATTCAAAAATGGTTTGAGATAGATATGCACTCTATTACACAAATTTGCACTCAAATCCGTCATGGATTTCATATATTCAGTGATATACAGCATTTCTATCTAAAATAAGATAGTTAGATGCAGCCCCCGGTATAAGCGGAAATGCGATCACCTTGAAATCATATTTCGAAATTCTATATAAGCACATGCATTCTCAAATTGCTATTTTAATCTTTCCCATAAAAGTTCGCATGAACCCCTCGTGTGAACTACTCCGCATATGTATGTATTATGTAATATACAGAATTAATATTGAGATAATTTATCAATTTATATATATATATATATATATATATATATATATATATATATATATATATATATAGTAAAAAAATGCATTCTGTGTAAAAGTTCCTGCTTGTCCAAAAATTAACGTCTACCGAGTTTATAATGCTTATTTTAATACTGTTACGCTTATCGTATATCAAAAAGCATAAATATTCCCAAGAGTAAAGTGCAAACAAATTTTATTAAGCAAAGCTGTTTAAAGTAACCTAATAAACTCTGATTATTAGTATTAGGTGTAATAATTTGAATTTAAAAATAAGTTCCGAAGCGTTAGTCCTTGCAACATTGTACTTCTCATATTTACTTCACATTAAATTTGCGGATATTGCTGACCAACGAACGTGTATATTTGTAGCGATTACGTTATGGTTGAAACGATCATTTACATAATAAACCACTAATCTGGAACTGTAAGCAGGAGCACTATCTTGTTGATACTAGATGCTTCCATTTTGAGCCAGTGGTAATTATCTAGAATATATTCTATTGTTGTTTGTAGCATTTCCAAATATGTTAAAGTTCATTCGTATAATATTGGATCTATCAGCTAATTTTTTAGTATGTCACAAAATACATTCGCAGCAAAACGTAGTTCATTGTATCGATTAGGTTAATCGCAGTTGCCAAAATATGACTCGTCAGTCCACTACACCAAATTTTTAAAATCTTAATTTTCTAGAACATTACAAAATTCAATACGACGAATATTATATTATAATTATAGTATTTATAGTATCATATTTAACAATTTCAATTTATCATCAAATCTTGAAACATTACTGTCGTTGTAGGGTTGTAATCCTAATATTTACTGCACATTCATCAGCGTATCAATGGCAAACAAAAGTTATTGTTTTTGTATATGTGTCACTGCTAGAACATGTACCTGTCGCAGTAGTAATGCCAACTTGTTAGTACCATGACAAGCATTAAATATATAAATTAAAGAAATGCAATATACATTAAAGATAAATCGGTATATTAGAAAACTGTCTTGTTTTAGGAAACAAGCTGATGGAAAATATATTAAAAAGTAAACAAATAATAACATTAAAAATTATAATTAATTTTATTAAATACGTAAATAAAATGTTTACCTCGAGTAGGATTTGAATCAACGACATCTACTTTACTAGAGTAGCGCTCTATCGAGATGTAAGCCTCAATCGATCTAAACTTTGTCTTTATGTATGTAGAACTGACGTAAATTATAAATATATTATGTATTTAATAAAATTAATAGTAATTTTTAATTGCATACTTTTGAACTTATTTGTTCATGATAAAATAATAACATTGATTGGATTCGCTGTTGAGCAACAATATCTGGGTTTTCTTGGGTCCAATAATGTTCGGCTGATGGCCATTAAATCAACCACAGTTGGTAAGATATGACCCGTTAGTCAATTTTTAAAATCCATATTTTTTTGAACTTTGGTTAAAAACTATCTTTAAAATTCAGTGCAACGAATATTGTCCCTATGTTTCATTGTTTGAGCAACGTTCACTTTATAGGTACGAAACGTTTTTTTGTTAATTATAGAAGCTGTATTGTTAACATTAACTTCTCTTTGTATTTCTTAAGTCGACCCATTTGGATCAACTGCAATGTAAACTAAACGTAATCCCTAACGTTCAACAGCAAGATATTGATTCTATCTAATCTATAAATATAAATCTCATCTACCGAACTTTAAAAGTATCACCCTGTGTGTAAATTTTAAGGATCATACTGTAGATAGTTTGTTTTTGTTCTTTTTTTTTTTAATTTCGAATTTAAATGAGTATATAATTCTGGAAGCTTTCGTTTAGTCACTTCAAATTAACATGCTAATTTTGGGAGGGTCAGATAGGTATTTTTCTTTGGGTTTCATATCTTTAATAAATTGAAGTTTTTAAATTAGATTACTGGTTATTTTAAGTATTATTAAACATAGCTTGTTGAATTAAAATCAGACGTATATCAGGAACCGTTAGTGATTTCATTTTTTTCTTCAATCCGTTAGCGTAATTTTAGAGAATAAATTTTCGTGTCGATTAAATTAAGCGTAATTTGAGAGTTAATTATTCTGTGTAAATAAAATAAATGTTATCGTCATTTTAAATTTGGTGAATATTGTTAAATGAATTTGAGATTGCATCATATAAAATTATAGTAAGTATAAAATTATTAAGTTTGTATATTACATCTTTTGTGAATTTAAATTCTAAGTCGTCAGACTGTCGTCTTCGTTTTGAAGGTTGTGGTTTGAAACAAAGAGTTGAATTTTTTATACGTTAGTTTAAGGTTCATTATAGTTGAGGTTCGTTATCTTAGGTATATGATATTACGGAGGTACCTTTTAGGAAACGCAGTTTCGTTGAATGATGTATTTTTTTTCAGTTCGGCTCACGAATCAATTCGTTTTTGGTACGATTTAAAACTTTAAGTAATCCTTTTTTGTTATTGGCTATTGAAGATTTAAGTAAGATGAAAAGGGTTAGAAGGGAAAATGGTGAATTTTGAAGGTTGAAGTTAGTCTAGTGCATGATGCCGGGGTAGGCTCACGTTTTTGTTTACGCTGATCGCAGTATATGCGAAAGTGGGTACTTGGGAGGTTAGAAGAAGTTATTGTACACTGGGGGTGTATCGAATTACCATGGAGTAAGTGATCTCCGTTTCCATTAAATGGGATAATATACTGGTTCACCACATCCCCGAGTTATTTTCTGCTGTGTATCGTTTGTCTAGGCGGACAAGATTTGGACATAGAAAGGGTTTTCGTGTTTTTCGAAGTTCTTAGCCCTGTTCTATGGACCTGCTATGACGCATTTTTTTGTGCGGATTAATTTAACGAATTCCTGTTGAAGATGTAGTTTTACGTATACCGCGCAGTTCAAACAAACTTGCTATAAATAGTGCTGCTTTAATTAAGTGTAGATTAAATTAATTAACGTTAAGGAACGCTTTGTAAATAACGCAATACTCAATACACAATGTTTGTGCATTAACGATAAATCAGATGAAAATTAGTCATTTGTGTTTTGGTTTAATAACTGTCGTAAATTTGGTTCGAGTAAATATGGATAGGATTTTGTCGTTTATGAAATTTTATATGGAGAGCGTTACCGTAGAAAGTCAGTTATCGAATTGAGTACCTAATGTAATCGTGGTACGACCTATTATATCGTAGTTACAGGAAGAAGAATATTTAGGTAAACTTCAAGATATCGACGTTTCGTACGTTTTAGGGTTTTATAAATTTTCCATCACGCTTAATTTTGTTGCGGTGACGTATTTTTGTGTTTTAAATTGAAGAACTAATTATCATATTTTCATTTTTTTTGGGTTATTTGAGATAATAATTTCTGTGTTGAGGTTTGACGAGATTTTAGGGAGCTTTGGGTTTTATTCTCAAAATGTTGCGGCTTTTACATAAAGCTTAGGATTTCATTGGAATATAGGTGAACTTCGCGTAGATATTTTTGCAATAGAATTTTTAATAGTAGAATAGTTTATTTTTGTGTGAACGTTTTGGTTTCCTGTTAGGTCAATCTAAGATCTGTCCATGACGTTTTTTCTCCTATAAATGTATTTAATAGGTGTCGCCTTTTAGACAGTATTTACGAGAATTTGATGTTGTTGGAGTTGTGACGAGTGGCCTTTTATAACTTTAAGTAAGAACCCCGCCGACACCACTGAGCTATGCCGTGGCACAAATTATTCTTACGGGCTGAATGCTGTAGTGAGCATTTAGCCTGTAACAAAATATTCGGCCGCATTCTTTCCGGAAAATGATCAAAATAAGTATCAGCCGCATGATAGAAGTACTTATACAAAACAAACATTCTTCGCTTAATAAGAAATGTGCTATTGAAACTATTTACTTATAAGAAAATTAATAATTAAACATTTTTACATTAAATACAAAGCTGTACCGATAATTAAATTATAGCAATTCTTGTTTTGTGCTATGTATTTGTTTTATGGAATTTATTTATTTTATGACAATTATTTGTTTTGTTACATACAAACTTTGTTAAGAATTAAACCAATACCATAAAACGTTTTATTAATTATTATATATATATATATATATATATATATATATATATATATATATATATATATATATATATATATATATATATATATATATATATATATATACAGTGTCCAGAAAATCTACGGACAAACTTTGCGTAGTGATTCTAGACCCAAAATAAGAAAATTCATACAAACCCAGGTCCGGAAACGCTTCGTTTAGGACCTACAGGTGTGAAAAATTTTGTTTTCCTCGGTTGTATGTTAATTTGAAATTTGGGACGCTGTATCAAGAGTAACAACAAATGTCATAAATACATTTGTGTAGTTAAGCAACAACTTGTCATTTTGTTTTAGTCAAAGCCTGCTAAAATGGAAGAGATTGAATAGCTAGTTAAATAAATTAAACTGTTCATCAACCAATATCTCGAAAACGGTTGATCTGAGAGGCATCGACCAGGTATACCTTTTTGTTAGAACTGAAAAGGAACGTCAATATACGGGTGGTAAAAAGTTAAGGCCAATTAACTTTTAGGATACCACTGTGATGGCGTTCTCTGCAGGCAGCATCAAAACCAATAAAATATTTAAGTTTCTCGATCTCAAAATGTTCCAAATTTCAGGACCATATTCAAATTTGTTCGCAAAATATCGCCATAAAACCGAGGAAAATAAATTTTTTCACATGTAGGTCTAAACGAAATGTTTGACCTGGGTTTATATGAACTTTTTTTCTTATTTTTGGGTCTAGAATCGCTACGCAAAGTTTGTCCGTAGAGTTTCTGGACACCTATATATAATATATATATATATATATATATATATATATATATATATATGTGCTATATCATTGTAAAGAGGATAAAAACAATTATTATCAATTATTTCAAAGCCGACTTGTCGTTCCATAAGAAAAATTTAATTTAGGGGTTGAAACTAAAAATAGAAAGTGCAAAAAAATCCAAATTGATATTTAAATTCTGCATAACAAATATATTAAGAAAGTGCAAATAAAATTTGTCTGTCTAATATAACAAAAGATATTACAAGATAAAGAAATTTGACATTTTTCTTTTTCTTGCCATACGTCTTAAAATACATGGAAATTTGGAAATTGGAGAGTGTCCTATAATTTTACTAATCCTTAGGAGTACTTCTTCTAATTTAACCAAATCTGTATCTTTTATAATAAGCGAGATCCCCATGCTGGAAATGTTATCTGGGACACGTTTATATATATATATATATATATATATATATATATATATAATATATATATATATATATATTATAAAATATATATCATGCGTGTGCGTGTGCGTGTGGTGTGTGTGGTGTGCGTGTGCGTGTGCGTGTGCGTGGTGCGTGTGCGTGTGCGTCGGTGTGTGCGTGTGCGTGTGGTGTGCGTGTGCGTGTGCGTGTGGTGTGTGTGTGTGTGGTGTGCGTGTGGTGTGTGTGTGTGTGTGTGTGTGGTGGTGTGTGTGTGTGGTGTGTGTGTGTGGTGTGTGGTGTGTGTGGTGTGTGTGTGGTGTGTGGGTGTGGTGTGTGTGGGTGTGTGGTGTGTGTGTGTGTGTGTGTGGTGGGTGTGTGGTGGTGTGTGGTGTGTGTGGGTGTTGTGGTGTTTGGGTGTGTGTGTGTGTTGTGTGGGTGTGTGTGTGTGTGTGTGTGTGTGTGTGGTGTGGTGTGTGTGTGTGTGTGTAATAGATAGACAATTTCCACTTTTCAAACAAAAGTAGTTTGGTGTTATAATTAGTTATCATAAATTCATCGCCTCAACAATCGTCAGGTGAAATGAATGTAAGTGTAGACTAACCTGTTTCGATGTCCTCAGCGAGACAAATTATTTATAGGTATATCGGTAGTGTGTGTAGATGATGGAATTAATAGTTACAGTAAGTAATCTTGAGCGTAGAACGAAAGTTACCATGTAATTTCAGAGAAAAATTATTTAGCGAAGTAATTTAAAGGATATGACCGCAATGTGGATATCGTAAGTGTACAAAAAAGTCCAGAACAAGAAAAGTTCACATTACACATAGAAAACCTTATTTCCGAGACAATCTTGTTAGGAATATATAGTAAACCTTATTAATTATAAACACTGCGTAGGATTATATCCCAGTTAATTTGGGACGTTTAATTAAAAATTAAAAATAGATACTTCCAATGCAAGTGAATTCACCATATTTTTGGAAGTACCTTATCAAATAGATTCTAATTCTACCGCGAGATGTAAATTTTATAAAAGTTAGATAATTAGGTCATTAAATTAATTTAAATATGGAAATATGTAAATAAAGATATACAACGATGAGATAAATAACTATTTATCTCCGCACAATAGAAAATTACAAATTAGTATGCAATAAGAATGATATACAATATCCAATGGCGCAACAGAGGCGTTTTACTTAGAGCAAAATTATTATGTACATTTGCTCAAAATGTTGCTAAAATAGTGAATGTGGACTAAAATACGCGAAATCAAATTACTCACGTCACAACATCTAGTTGTCTGTAAATTTGAGCTTAACTATGTTCGTCTGTCATTTGCGTGTTATGAGTTTCCTATTGCGCGTTGCTAGATTACTAATAGTATTTTATGTAAGAATTAATTTTTATATGCGTGGTAGATGTCAAACTAGTGTTAATGCAATTATTCGGAAAAATTATTATCTACAGGAAGAGAGTAAAACATCTTGCTCTATGTTTTGAAAAATTACAACCGGTAATAAACTAGAAAAAAAAGAACAATCGTTGACAATTATAATTTAACCTTTTCTTTGCAAATAAAATAATAATTGTGGCGAAAATAGCGAGAAAAGAAACCAAAACGAAATCAAAACTAACTAAATAAGTAAATATTCCGCCTTTGAACTCACAAAGTTCTGAGAGATCATATAATGGTTTTAATTTAATAAAATGTAGTTAAATTTCAATTTGAGAATGCATTGTGCACTTTTTTCACTAAATAGTAAATAATCATCGGGACAACCGAGTATGAATGCAATGCGATAAATAATTAAATATGTTTCAATTCCAATACGTATATATTTGTTTCCTTTAAAAAGTATAACTTAATGCCCTCTGATTTTTAGTTTTATACAATTAATATAACATACTGTTATAATACCTTAAAGTAGCAGAATTTACTAACAGTATTCCATGATTATTTGAAGGTGTTTGATCAGTTTGTTCAATTGATTGTTCAAAAACACTTCTACGAGTATGTTATAAAATACGATAAGTACAGAAAATGTTTGACATTAATAATATTACATTTTATTTATTTTACCATGAATACGAAATTCGTTATTACAAACTTTCTCTGTTACGAGTATTAATAATGTGATGTATTATTACATATTCACATTGAATACCTGTAAATAGCACACTACAGTACATGAACGTATCACACACGACGTTTTATAGATAGAGTGGAAATTGTAAATTTATATATAAATTTGTTCAAATACAATGAACTTGTACAATAAAATGAACTTAACCAACTACTGTTGATTAGTAATACGAGTTGACGGAAATATCATATTATATGGCGGATGTGAAACCCTCACTTTTCTTGATATTCCTCCCCATCTATACTAACTCATTGCTATTTTTTTCCCATCAATCGGGTGTGATAATATCCGTTTTTTTTTACATATAATCCAAAAATAATAAACAGGGATCCGCATTTAAAATAAAAAGTTTATGTTTACAGTCAAATGAGAAGTGTATTTAAAAGTTTTAATCCTACATAATGAAGGTTTTAACCTCCCAATATTTCAAACCGACAAATTTAATTTAAATATCATTTTTTTGCACAAATTTAATATACTAGTCATTTGGATTTCAATGGTTGGCAGCATTGTCAAAGCTGTGTATAAAAAATATTACTAAAATATAACCTAAAATCTGCATTAGCACAGCAGATATTTCAACTACAGCATGCACGCACTCACACGCACACACGCTGTCGTATATATATATATATATATATATATACATACATACATAGGGTGTCCACAAAAGTGTGGTCAAAACTGCTAGGACGTATAGAGGGGCTCAAAATAACCCTAGTCTTCATTTGAACTTTTTTCCTATCTGTCTTCGTTATGTAGTTATCGGCCTTCAAACTCAGAAGTTAAAAATTGAATTTGAATGATAATTTTAAACCGCTTCTTTCATTAGACACCTTAACTACTTCATAGAAAGGCATTTTTTGGCACTTGACTGGAATTCATTGTACCTTTATTGTACAGGTAAAGCCAAAATTAAGATTCTAAATTAACACAATTTTTGACAGTATTGACAATTTTGGAATTTTACTATAGTAGTTTCATTCCCCTATCATTTAGCAACAAAAAGGTACTTGTGTGCGAAATCGATATCTCTTGCCGTTTTCTAGAAAAATGCATTTTAGTGAATCCATGTAAATTGTGAATTAAGTCAAACAAAAAAATTTATTATCATTCTGCTAAGTTCATTAGAATTTGAAAATTAATACGAGACGAAAAAATATTGAAATAGTAAACTGCTTCTCCTGAACACTTGCATTTTTGAGTTAGGTATACTTATTGCAAACTTGCACTAAAGCGGCTAACTAATGTCTTCAACATTATTATAAACAACACAATAAAAGTAAAGCAACGAAAAATAACTGGGATTGCACTAAATGTCTAAGAAAATTGATCAATATGAGCACCTCGTTTCATTACACATTTTCTAAAATTACTTAAGATGTGCTGCTGTACTCGAAACAGCATGTTTGGATCATTTCTAATAACGTCAAATTTTGTTAATACCCTGTCTAAAATTTCTTCTCTGCTATTAACAGGTGTTGAATATACCAATCCTTTCAGGTGGCCCCACAAGAAAAAATCTAAAGGATTAAGGTCGGGAGACCGAGGTGGCCATGAGACGGGACAGCCTCGGCCTATCCATTGATCTGGAAATGCGTTACTTAGATATTGTCACGCTTTTCTACTGAAGTGCGGAGGGGGGGGGGGCACCATCATGCGTAAACCACATGCCGTGTCTAGTGTTCAACTGCACATTTCCAGGAACAAATTTAGATGTTCTTCTAAAAAATTGCTCCTGTTCCATTAATTACATACGGGCCTACTAGGTTGGTATTAATTATTCCCATCCACACGTTTATTAAAAATCTGTTTTAATGTTCTGTTTGTATGATGGGGTGTGGATTCTCATCGCTCCAGATATGAAAATTATGAGAATTAATAATTCCATCCCGTGTGAATCCGGCTTCATCAGTAAAAAGTACCTTGCTAATAAATTCAGGTGTTTGTTCTTGTTTTTCCACAAACCACCTCGAAAATGCTACGCGGGTAATCTATTTCTTGCACTTTTTGCAGATGAAAAGGAGATATAATAATTGCTCTCACAGGATGTTGTGAACTGTAGATTTTGAAATATTCGTTTCCATAGTAATACGTCTAGTGCTTTTTGTAGGATCGGCTTCCACTATTTTCAGTACCCGTTCCTCAGCACGAACTGTTCGCACTTACCTAGGCCTTCCATTATGGTGCTTGGTTTTAAATGATCCTGCGAAGTACATTGTAAAGTAAGGGAAATTTAATTGTGATAGAGCTTAATTTCATCAAGTACATGTTTCTCGTAAATTCCTATGAAGTCTTATAAAAGTTCTACGATTTGGGAGCCTCCTATTAGTCGAACTGCTAAAGAAACATTTCCTTCTGGCAAACCATACATTAAATGCATATCTGCACACTCCTCATTAGTAAATGCCTCCATATCTCTACTACAGTTCTAGCGGTATTAACTTTTTTCAGTTTTTATTAACCGCTTTACATCAACAATCAAGAATGACAGTCACTTCCATAACAACAGAGAAACGACAACATATTTACAGATTATTTTTTTATTTAGAATTTACATTTTAAATAAAATAGTATTTTCGAAACCGTTCGAAACTTAATTTTGACTTTACCTGTACAATAAAGGTACAATGAATTCCAGTTAAGTATCAAAAAATGCCTTTCTATCAGGTAGTTAGGGTGTCTAAATTACATAGTAATGAAAGAAGCGGTTTAAGAATTATCATTGAAATTCAATTTTTAACTTCTGACTTTTAAGGCCGATAACTACATAACGAAGACAGATAGGAAACAAATTCAAATGTAGACTAGGGTTACTTTGAGCCCCTCTATACGTCCTAGCAGTTTTGACCACACCTTTCTGGACACCCTATGTATGTATGTATATATATATATATATATATATATATATATATATATATATATATATAGTAACGGTATAAACGGGTGGTAGAACGGGATTACAGATAAAGTTGGCCTTTTTGCCCCGACTAGTCAGCGTATGGGAGTGGGTATGATGTTGCTAAATTTTCCACATCCAGAATAGTAAATCGTACGTAAGTCAAAGTAGGGGATGAAGACGTAATCAGTTCGGTTTAGGGCGCCAGAATGTTTGGTAGTCAAAATAAGGGACGTCGTGCCAAAATTACGTGTACATAGCGTGTCTACACATACAAAAAACATACGCTTACCTACCCGCAATCAATCCCAGGTATCCTCGACAACAGTTCAGCAAACCACCTGAAATCGGGCTTCAAAATAGCACTACTTGCCTGACAAACAAAAGCGTGTTAATCACTCAATAAGGTTACGTTACTACGCCTTAGTGTAAATAATAAGGCGTTAACTAATAATCTTAACAACAAAAAAACAAGCTATAGAATGCACTCTAAATGAATTAATACTCAATAAAGAAACTATAACTTCGTTACGTTAAAATTTACGCTTCTAAATTACCGGTAAACTTGCAATTTGCAAAAAAACTTTTATGTAACACAAAAGGGTTTTCACAGAATTAAAACAATTTTATAAAACCTAAACAAAGCTATGATAAGATAAAAAAATAATATAAATGTAAACACACGATAATGCGTATATAAGATAACAAATTCTTAATGGGCGACAGGAGGTCTGGCCAGAATTCTGCGTAATGCCGTCGTAAATTGCTTAACCTATAGATATATATATATATATATATATATATATATATATATATATATATATATATATATATATATATATATATATATATATATATTTCGTGGATTATAAAACCACACTGCTTCAGGGTCAAGTGCCCTTTACTACTAAAATGAAAAGTGTGAAGGCGGAGCGTCAGAGTTATGATTATTTACAATAATTAAACCAAAGCAACAACTTAATTTAAAAGATACACGACTCGGCTTTCAAACCTTCGTCAACAAAAAAAAATAATTCGAGACACACACATAAGAAATCTTGAAAACACTTAAAAAAAACACAATGTTATACTACCTTAATGTCTAAATTAGCACCTCCTCTGTGTTACAACAATCGAAAATGAACCAGGTGACCAATTACTGCTATAACGGATACGGAATCTCCTTGCTCTGACGCAAGCTGATGAATGAAAATGTTGACTATAATTCTTTTGTACACAAACGATTCCTTGATTGAATCTCGGTAAAGTGTTACTGCATTAACAAAAAAACGTCTTTTGAAATAATAAATTGTGCGCTCAACTTGCTTGTTAACTTTTATCTTTCAAATAGTTTTATTTAGACTAACAATCCAAAAGGTTATTAACTTTATTTAAATAAAAGTAATTTTAATATACTGCCAAAGTTTCTTTGTACTTCGACACGCTATACTCGGCAATTAAGTGGCACTTCAAGAACGTTAATTTAATAAATCCGCAAAAGCGACATAAACCAAAGAGGCACTAAAATAACACGACGGTGATCTCCAGGTAACTTGATTAGTAAAATCGAAATCGGCACTAGGTCTAATCCTTTGGTGATTGAACAATTTCACTTAAAATCCCTTCACAGGTTTTCTTCAAAAGTAGGTAACTACCCTCACAACACGAAAGTTCGTTCGTTAAACACCAAAACGTCCAATATATCAACGTTCTAATCACCCCTTAAGCCGTAACAGCAAACGTCACAGTACTACTACTCGGGAGCGCGGTCAGTTTCAGAATCCCATATTATTACCAAAATTCATCTTGGATTTTGAATCCCACCACTCACAAAAAATCTCATTTAATTTAGTTCCATCAATTAAGAAACGGAAGGAAAAGATTTGATACCCCCTACACACAAACTTCGTTTTCAACCATAAGGACTCGATAGTTTTCAAAATTCCAAAGGTCGGCAGAATCAACGTGAAAAGTATCTCTGTATTTTCATTTAAGTTCAAGCAGTTAGTCCCACATTCTATCTTTACAACTCAAAACCAACATACTCAATATTAAGCTGAACCACTACACTTACTCGACCTCATGTCACCAGAATGATATTAAATACATTTACATCTACACTCTTTCTTTAAGGGACTTAATTTTACGAAACTTTCTATTAAATTTTAAGGAAATCAAACGAAATAAACATTAATTAAGCTTATATACAACCATTTACAAATAAAACGTTACTCAACATTCAATAAACGGGGAATAATAAGAAAAACAATCTCTCAAACTTTAAATGTAAAATTACGAAATAGTAATTAACAAACAATAAAACTTAAGCTCGAAAGACACCATCCTTAAAGGTCGCGACACATGTAAAACCAATGTATCCATAAAGCTCAACTCGACAACAAAAATTTGACGGTAAATCGCTAGAAAATCGTGATCCTATCACATATATATATATATATATATATATATATATATATATATATATATATATATATATATATTATTCAATAAAGACATTATTCGGAACAACTTGTGTTCATTAACGTGAAAATATATGATTCTAAATTGTTTAAAATAGTCTTGACAATTTGCTATTATTCGAATTACAGATTTTTGTAGTCTAAATACTCTTGTTGATAAAGTTTGAGGCATCGTTTACGGTAGATAAATTGGCCCTAAAACCAAATTGAGAATTATTTAGTAACTGCTTCTTATTTAGATATTTTAACAGCCTTTTTTTAAGTAAAATTTCCATTATTTTACTAAAAATACATGTAATGGATATTGGTCGATAATTGTCGGCTGCCTCTCTATTACCTTTTTTAAATACTGGCACAATTTTACTAACCTTAAGGTTTATTGGAAATATTCCATTGATAAAGCAATCATTAACCAGATCAGTCAAAATATGAATTATGAAATCTATAGAAATGTTTAAAATTTTACTATTTAAATCATATACATCAGAGCTATTTGATTTAGAAAGATAGTTCACCGTGTGATGTACTTCAAATTCTGTTACAGGTTCCAATTAAAATGATTGTTTTGGAGATGAGTTACTTTTAATATAACTAATAATATTATTTCCAGTATCAGACAGAGTGTTTACGAGATGACTAGCTATTGAAGTAAAATGTTTATTCAAATCATCTAATGGTATAGAAACATCGTTATGTTTTACACTACTTCTTTCAAAATTATGTCGCGATAAATTTGTCCTGCGCATCTTTTTTTGCTTTTAGTAGGGCTTGTCGATAATATCCTCTAATTTTCTTATATGCTAACAAATGGCAATCTTTATGAGTTGCATCTGCTCTTATTTTTGCAGCAATTACATAGTTCCTTATACGTTTAAGTTCGTTATTAAACCACTTAATGGGAGGCCAATTTTTTACTATCGATTTTCTAAGAGGAAAGTACTCATTAACCAAGTGATTTAATGCTCTTTCATTAATATCAGTGTACTTCAATATAACATTTTGCCAGTTAATTAATAACCGATAATGGTTTTGTAAATTTATTTATAGAAGAATTTGTAAACTTTCTTCTATAAACAATTTCTTTTGAAATCTTATTAACTTCATTTATTGATATGAATTGTCCATAGTGGTCAGAAAGACATGCATCTAAGACTCCACAGTCCACAACTCAATATTTCAATTGTGATTTATTCTGGTCAAGTCATTTATGTGCACCTTCAGACCAAACATGTCTAATAAATTAAAAAATAATTTAACTTATTTATCAGGTTCATAAAAATTTAAGTTAAAATCTCCAACAATGACAAGTTTATCATATCTTTTACTAAAATCCTGCAACAATTTTTCCATGTTTTCAATGAAATTATCAACAGATCCAGAACACGGTCTGTATAAATGAATAACCATTAATTTAATTGGAGGCATTTCAACGGCGCATAATTCTACATGCATTTCTATTACATACTTCTTTAAACAGATAGGTTTGTGCTTAATGTAATAAATATGATTCTGTCTAGTAAAAACACTACCAATATTGTAGAAATCTAATTTCCAAAATTTTATCTGATTTTCGGTCATCCAATGTTCTGACAAGCACAAGACATCAAAGTTTTATCTAGAAACAAGGATAATTCATTTATTTTATTTGATAGACTTTGTATATTAATGTGGAAAATATGAAAATTATTATTAGTAAGTACTTGATTACTACAATCTAATGTTTTCTTTCGCTTATACACTGAACATTATGTATTATACCGTCCTTTTTTCTTCGAAAACTAACTTTTGATATTAAAAAGTCTGAGGCATATACTTCAGCATTACGGGATATTAATTTTTCACATTGTGCTTCTGAAATTTTTTAGTTATTCAGGTATCGTACCGGTGCTAATCTATATACGTGCAAATCAATTTTTTGGGAATTCCTTTAATGAATTTTCCTTAACTAGATTTTTTGAACCTACTATTAGAGCTCTCTTTGATCTCTTTCCATTCACAACTTCAGTTCATTCCGGTTTTAACACTTGGGAAATACCAGTATATTCTTTAATTGTAATATACTCTTACACTTCGACTTAACGGCATTAACTACGGCAGATTGCTGTTTTATTTATAACCGTATCAGTATTTCCTTTATTCATCATTTAGCTTCACATCATTTTGATTGATAACCACTGATTTAGATTTCAGTACTTGTTGACCTTGATTTCTACAATCTTGTATCGCAATACTTTTTAAAGGTTGACTGCATTGTTGCAATAAACAAATTTGGTATCGTCATTCAGCGATAGTAGCATCTTTTTTTTTTATGATGTAATTAAAAATACGTACATCAATTTTATTATCATCATCAGTTACATTTTTTAAAGCTTCAAAGAATTGCTGATTAATTTCGTTGTCACTAGTAACAGGTTCTTCACAACATATAATTGTATAGTCACTGAGAAAACAGATTTCATTAATTTAGCACAACTAACATGAAACATTTTTTCACATTTTGCACATTTTAGGCCACTAACCATTTTTTATTTACATTTTCTGCAATAAACCGAAACAACGCCAGTGATTTGTCCCGTCGCCATTTTATCTCCTTATATATATATATATATATATATATATATATATAATTTTACCATATATAAAACCATGAATTTAGACCCGTTTTTAAACCTTACCTTACCTTATACCAACTTTTGAAGAATCCGAAAGACATAATTTGTAATGAAAATCAAGGAGTGTACGAGATACCTTGAACGGCTGTACAAGAAGTTATATTGGACAAACAAACCCAAAAGTATATGTGAGAGCTAATGAACACAAACTGGCCATCAAACAACAAAATCCTTCGTCATCTTTGGCTAATCATTATTTAGATACTGGACACGAAATTAACACAAATAATATTCGATTACTTGCTACTTTATATAATTTACACCAGCGGATTACTTGAGAAGCCATTGAAATTGAAAAGAGGCCTAATGCCCTTAACAAACGTGATGCAAGTTCTACGATACCGCATATTTGGAAGAACCTTATTAAACAAAATTCAAAATTCCCACTAACTCAAAATCTTCCCAGCATCTCGGCCAATATTACATCTACATCACCTCTAAATCCTGATACTCTACTATTAACATTCCGGCATCTAATACAATTCCAAATTCAACGGCATATCTTGGATCTGCAAATCGAAGCAGAACTCGTTCATCCAAATTATTATAATTAATTAGTTAGCTTGTTTCATATTTCATATACTATATATCATTCTTGACAAAGGGGACATAGTAAGTCCCCGAAACGTTGATTATCATATATTTTCACGTTAATATACACAAGTTGTTCCGAATAATGTCTTTATTGAATAATACTACTTGTGGAAGCTGAAATAATAACACACACACACACACACACACAACACACACACACACACACACACACACACACACACACACACACACACACACACACACACACACACACACACACACACACACACTATATATCCGAAATTTGTTCGTTTTATGTGGTTATAAAGTTAGAATTAAAATTGACGTATTTTATTGATTGATTTCCCTAAGCTTTATAGTGGTTTTCGAATTAAAAATTTCGTATCGAAATTAAAGTGGATTTCTGAAAGTGGTATTCAAATTTTCGATGGGTTAATTAATTGAAAATTGAAATTTCAAAGTTGAGTATAAATTGTTTTCCTGTAAATTTATATAATAGGGTATTAAAAGCAAAACGTAGTTTTTCAGAAGATCAAACTAATCAAAGAGATGAAGGTTTCCGCTTATGTCATTTTGGGAAGTGCGCCTTATAGATTGACGCCGTGTTTCTGTCAAGATACAATATTTCAATGCGTTTGGAGTTGAAAAATTGTCATTACCGTTGATGCAATATTTTTCTGGACTACCGTATGTACTTAGTAAACGTTAAGGGTATATTGTGTTAAAAATGTAGGCTGTTACGAGCGGTGTCCGATATCGAGGACCTGGAGAACCGAACGTTTCGGAAGGTTGTATACAACCAAAGTACCGTCTAGGTGGAAATATACAGTGGTTCACCTCTCCAGGGAGTGTATAAGATTTTCGGACACTTGCTGTCGTTTACGTACGTTTCATGAAAGGGATTGTGTTTTTTGTTAAGTGCACCCCATTAGTGAATTAATTAATGCAATTTTGCGGATTGACATTATCGAGTAAAAACTGTTGTGAAGGCACACCATTCTTCATGTTTAATCAGCCTTAACAGACGAAGGACTCATTGCACATAAATTTGTAAATACTCACGCTAATCATAGATAGACTTGTAAATAAAGCTACCTAATTAATAGAACATTGTGTAAATAATACCGTATACATAAACTGTATAATGTCGTTATTCAATCAATTAAGAACGCAACGTTAATGAACTTGCTATTATGAAGTCGCTACATTTGATTGCCGCACGTCAGTCACTAGGAGTTTTCCTGACGAGAACATCGCCGAGGAAACCGTTCATGTCCAGATGGTTTCGCTGCAGCTTGGAGGAGAACGTTCAAAGTATGTTTCTAGAAGTAATCTAACTTTGTGTATTTATGGTATTTGTGTTTATTTTACAATTGGCTGTTTTGCTAAATTATACGGCGGTGAACAGATAAACGTGATCGTCTATGGTTGAAGCGTTAGTTTCGTGTTGTTTAACGAACTACTTTCATCAGAGCTTTAATATTTTAAGATTGATTATTTGAATGTACTTCAGATTTATGTGTATAAAAATTTAAGTTGTAACTTTGAGTGAACAATTTATTATTGTAAATGTGTTGAACTTTGACAGTACTTATTTAACATTAACTTAGAAAAATTAATCTAAACTAAAAGGCATAGCTTGTAAACTAGGACCGATTAAGGAATAGAGGCAGTATACTCTCCCCTAACCCAAATTTGAAGAAAACCGGCACACAGATTGGTGTATATGTTTCGTTTTTTTAATGTTTTGTTGGTGTTTATTCAATAGACGGATAATTCATTGGATTTACTAGCATTATTTCTAATTTCCTCCCAAACAGCGAATACATTAATTAAAGTTGATATTTTAGAGACTTAAGGTTAAGAGATTTTAGTAAAGGTTAACTTTATTGATTAAATTTCATTGAGTTGATATAAAAGCCACCTGATGACTAGCAGTGGGATTTTGTCTTGGCAGTAATTAAGGGAAATATTTGACGTTGCTTTTTTGTGGGTGATTTTGTTTACAAGCATTGGGCGTAACATAAATAAAAAATTAGACTAAAGAAAGTCATTGAACCCCGACAGCTGATTTACTCTCACGCTTCATATTATTTGAAGACGTGTGAATATTTTGAGATTTGTTTTAGAGCTATAGTTCCCGGAGCACCACCTACGTGCACCTGGAGGTAGCTAGCGTAAATGTAAGTGAGACTCTTGTCTGTTTGGGGCTGATTTACTTACGCGTGTTCAGGTGTATTCTTACCGATTTTGTATTAACAGACTGGTGCCCTTTAGACGACTTTATCATGATTGCGACTCACCCTTATTGATGACTTTCGACAATACGACAAACCACCTATAGTATTTAAAGTTCAAAACACGCCCATGACCCTCTGTCCCACCGAGGTGGACCGCTGCACCTTAATTATCTGTTACCTTCCGTGCTAATTTCATTTTCTACTGTAACAACGCACACACGCACGCACTCACGCAAACGTGCGCACGCGCGGTGACACACATCATGACCGATCTGGGCGAAGCTTTTCCAAACCTGTGCAATGAGCTAATAAGTACATTTACCGTTAGTAAAAAAAATATCAATTGCATAACCTTCTATACCTACATATGTATACGTAGGTTTGAAGGTAATAACATAATAATGATTCTGAAATGTTAATTTTGATTAAAGCACTAACAACAGGTAGACAATAAACAAAAAAGGATCATTTTGAGTAAAGTAAAGCTCGATGCACGCATATTCAAAAGAGTAATATTTTTACAAAAGATAAAAAAAAACAGTGATGTTCCGAATAAAAAGGTCTCGCACAATGCATTATTGAAAAGAAAGTACAATAACGAACTTTCGAATATTCCCATAAGTATGCAGTAACTGTAGGTATTTCGTCCACATTGTTAGTAGTACCAAACAATTTCCATGAATATTTATAGAAAATTGGTATAATAATACTTTTTTTAAATTGCTAATGCTATTGCAGAGAGAAACAAACTTTATTCGATGTTCCAAATTTGTGAACGTAGTTCATGAAAATTTCATGTACGTCTAAGAGTAAGTAATTATAAAAATTTTTATAACTGCTTTTCAGTTACATAGAAACATAATTCATTAACCAAGAAACTTTTATTATTTGATCCTCGCATTTAAAACTTTTTAGTACTCGTTTTATTAGAAATACTCGGTTATAGATAGCGAAGTTGTGTAAGAAATTGTTAAATCCATGCTGCATAGAATTTGAGAGCGTTTTAACAATAGTATAGAATTGAGTTCAATACACACTCGCGTTGGAGTTTGCGATTCAATATTTGCATCATTTGTAGGTATTGTAGATAGAATGACAAAGTTACGAAAGTTATATTTCTAGAGATGAATATAATTCCAAACATCACTTAAATAGAATACAGATTTCATTAACATTAATTTTCTGCGGTTCTTATTTAATTAAATTGTTTAAATTAATTGACAGCGTTATTAAGTTTGTATTGAAAAGAAAAATAAAAGTGAAACATTGGGGTAATGTATTGTATACATGAAATTGACCGAAAGGGTGGGAAAATAACTCAACGTTTAAGGGCCGACGAAGTGACGTAGAAGGAGGCAAAAGAAAGCAAGTAGTAGAATCATTCGAAATATTCCTAGAGAGTATTTGGAATTCAAAACGTGTCATTATGGCTTCTTCGGTTTGGCAGACTTTAGTTGGTATTGACTGCTAGAATACAGATTTGACTACATTTTGTAGAATACGCACAAAAGATGTAAAACAGGATAAGGGAACCTAAGCTTCCTTAGAAATTAAATTTACCAATCCTCATATAACCAAAGGGAAATTTAGATTATCCCTGTTGATCAAATTTTATGTTTGATGTAGATGCTATACAATTTGATTGAATAAAGCTAAACATTTGCAAACATATTTTAAGACTAATTAACATCCTTAGAAAGTACACGTATGTATATGCATTAAGATATTCAAAATATACGAAAAGCCGACCTCGTGTGACTTTTATTAATTACCAGATAAGCTTTTCTGTGATTTAAATAAGCTCAAATCACTTTAAAATAGGAGACAATACACATATTTTCCTTTATTTTCAAATAGTAACCAAGAAATGGAAATAAACATTTCGTAATTAGGACGAAGTCCCGCCACAATGTTCACCAATCTAATTTAGAATACCGAAAAAAAATTGGCTTACACCAGAAAGAGCTAGTTTTACAACATAAATGAATTGTATACAAATTTCAATATACGAGTATAAAAATTATACACCCTATATTTATTTGGGTTACTATCGTATTTCCGTATTTGACCTTCCCCGATCTTTCCACGTGAATGATCACAAAAGTACAAATATAAATAGAAAAGTCATTTAAATAAGTTTGTGAATCAGAAAGCTATTTCGAATATTACATTAGATTAGAAAAGTCTGTATCAATATCAATGAAGATTATTTATAGCTTTTTATAAAATTACGAGGGCTTTTCAATAATTGCGGTTACCGAAAAAATCCTCATAATCTCCAGCACAAAAACACGATTACACCACCTACTTCAGTGGAATGAGTTGTGATTGTTTACTAAATACTTTGAAGTGCTATTCTACTCCACAGTAAATGTGAAAACCTGTCAGGTTGTGTGAAGTTTTTAAGGAACATACGGTAGATGAGTTGTGTCGCTCTACTTTTTTTTTCGAATTTAAAAGAGTAAATTTTTGCAAGATTTTATTTAAATTCACTTTTTTTTTAGGTTTGGTCACAGTTATAAATGGATGTTTTGTAAAATTACGTTTCATTTCACACACGTAATACTCGCGTTTTAGGAAAGAGATTTAATTTAGATTTAGATAGGCAAATGCTACTTCTTGTTATCTTAAATTTTGGTTAGTTAGAATTACAATAAAGTCTTCGTTAAAATTCCATTTATTTGAAATTGTAAATAATAGTTATTTTCCTTTTTGTAAATTTAAGAAATTTTGTTGGTTGGAAGGAAATTACGTTTTATAAAATTAAATTGAGTATAAAATTTAATACGGTAGATAGTGCATCTTATGTGTGTTAAATTGTAAGCCGACAAACGGTCGCCGTTGCTATTGATAAGTCTTGGTTTTAAACAACAGCTAAAGATGTCTCTACTGTTCCCCCTGCTCACAATAGATCAGTGAAGGATACTTACGTCTCCCCTGTACTCACTAACGTTTACCGCGTACTTGTATAAAACTACTCGATGCGCCATCATAAGTGGAGTTGTTCTTATCAACTCTGAGAGTTCCTTTTCAGCACCCCACTGACCATTGCCTGGAATTTGTTTCGTAGCGTTGGCTGCTTCCAGCTCTCTTCCCAACGGCCCTGAGGAGCGTAACGTTGGGTGTCGCCCTATGCCGTTTTTCTTCCACCCCGATTGAGTGTTGTAGTGCGTCGCCTATTTCAAATCGCTTTTCCCTAGTAGGAAACAACAAATTTCACACCTAAATCGAGAAGCACGTTACCACCGGCACCTAAACACTAACAAAGGTTGTGCTCAAAGCTAAAACCAGGTTTATATTAAAATTCTATCACAGAAATCCAGTTACTAGATTCCGTTCCAGAATGAAATAATATAATACTGACGTAAACTTTCGGTTACTTGAATTCTACAAAGTCTAAATAAAAAACCATATTGTTCTTAACCGCTACAACACAAGCAGGAACCGCAGGTATATGTTTTTGTTTGATAACTAATTTCATATCACCTGCCCAGATAACACCGATTTACATTGGCAGCTGGACCTGAAGCTGATATCCTACACTCACTGCGTTTCTAACGGTAAAATACCTACTCGTAAGAATTTGTTCTATATATCTTCCTGCTTGTCTTGATAAAGACTCTGCTGTTCTAAAACCAGCCATTGAACCTAATGGACTAACCGCATTAACAAATCGTTCAACCAGCTACTTGTCATTTGCTCTCAGCCTCACCTGTGTTCTGCTGTTTCATCAAAGTCTCGTCTTACAAAAAAAACCTTTTGGAACAACGGCGTTCAAAAATTAAATTACAAAAAAAAACATTTATTGGAAATGCGTTCAAATATTTGCCCACTATTTTTCACATACAAATAGGCTCGTCTAACTATTGAGTTCATTACGTTCACAAGTATATCAGGGGGTATGCTATTAATAGCTTCATTCAATAAAACTTGAAGTTCCACTACACTTTCAATATTGCGCTCATAGAAATAATTTCGCTACATAAAATAGTCCAAAGGGGTTAAAGCTGGAGATCGTAGATTCCACAACACTTCACCGTAAGTTGTAATGCTCCTACCCCTAAATTATTCACTCAAGTATTGTCGTACTTTGCTGGCATTATGGGCTGGCGCTCCGTCTTGTTGAAACCAACAATTTTTAATGCTTTCAAGAGAAAGTCTATTTTTTCTTTTAAATCATTCCGTAGTAAATTTAGGTAACGATGGGAGTCAACGAGCCATGATAAATAAGTGGTTAAATCCAAATCGGTGCTGATGTCTGGATTATTTTTTATCTTCGGTTTTCTTGCGACCAATAATGTGTACTCCGGCCACTATATATTCCATTATTCGTTACCATGCCTTCATTCGACCATAATACCTTAACAGGAAAGTTAATATCTTCTTGACTTAGTATAATATATGGGACATAAATTTTGAGAAAAAGTTTTCTTTGAAATTCCTACTCAATTTGTATGTCTGATCTAGTGGCCATGCGCCGGTAAACAAATCCAGTTTTCTTGCTTTTGACAAACGTTAATTTTATACAATAACGGAGTTCAGAATGTCATACAAACTTCGCATTCGCATACAAAATTCGCAATTAGCTTAGTTGGACGGTTACCCAAAAGTGAAATTGTAAACTAGTTCAGAGATCAAAACGTTAGCCAGCCAACAATTTATCGGGCAATAGGAGAATGCGAAGAGGGTATGCTTTGCATTAATTTACCTAAAAGTGGCAGACCTCTTGTTTTGAGTCAAAAGACGACTAATGGATAGGTACAATCCCTTCAAGACAGAATTGAAACCTCTAGTCAAAAGTTAGGTCGCCGTTTAGGGGTCTCAGACAAGATCGTCCAGAGAACTTTGTCTAGAAATGGTGCAGTTTATAGATAGATATTATTATTTCAGATTTTACCTTAGAAATTTTTTTGCCCCTAATTACGTGTTGTATCAAAAAATTGCACAGACCATAATTAATCGAAATGTTTAATGTCTATATCTAGGTATTCCTATACCTTTGAAATATGAACTCGCAGTAAATATAATTCTTAATTAGTTATTTGTAAATATAACGTTCTCCTTAATAAACGTATATACGTGAGTAAGTGTTAAATTAAGATGGATACGTTGATGGAAGCAGAGTTCATTGATTTAAAGATTTGTCGTGGACAAAATTTGTGTAAATATGATTTATTTTATCGATGAAATTTTGTTTAATTCCACTGCAGTACCGTTGGCATAAAAGAAAAGGAAGCCCAATTGACCAGTTGTGCATTGTGTCAGGTAACTATAGTTTTCCGAATTTTATGTGTTTGTAAATTTTAGATTATTGGTATTAGTCAGGCGCATGAATATACCTTTTTTTTTTGAGATTATGTAAGTAACGTTTAGAGATCAATTCAATGTATAATGTATATTCATTCGCACAATAATTATATCGGACTGTGCATTGATTATTTTATTCTGTTTACATTATATAAAATTTGTGTACGGTAAGAGTTGTAAAAATGTACGGCGTTTTCCTTATCCTTTGTTGTTAATTAGAAATTTATGATTTATGAAATATATTAGCTGGGGGTTATTAAAATCCTGCAGGAATTATTCCAAATCAAATTATATAAATTTTATTGTAAGAGTTACATCCTAGGTGATCAAACATGTTCCTGATTTGTATATTATTCCATGCTCGTTGTTGTTTTAATGTATGTATAGTGTGTACAAATTGAGTATCTTTTTTCTTTTTGGTAAGTGCACATATGTTGTAAATCCTAACCTTATCTCACGGTGATATTTTTACCTACATCCAAAATGTTTGAGTAGTTTGTGGTAATTGCTGAGATTACATCACTTTATAGCCATAACTTCTAATTATTTTTTTTAATAATGTAATGTAAGTTTTAACGTAATGATTTTGAGAGTGGCGTATGTGCCATCTTGTTGTTCTGTTGGTGATAAGTTTAGAGTAAAAGATGTTTAAAAGAAATTTTAAATTCTAACGTAAAGTAAATGTAAATTAAAACGGCGGTTGACCGTTTATTGTCTGTTTTGCATACGAAGGTATTGTGAAAAGTTGCAGATATTTTTGAAATACTTTTATAGGTATCGACCTTCTGATTGCAGACATTGCTGATTTACCAAAGGTACGCAGTTTGTTATTTGTTTGAAAATGAGCTGTATTTTTCGACGAATTTAGGAATTTTTTAATCCCGATGTTGACCTTCAGAACATTTTGGGATTTATAAATTCACAATCACGTTTAGTTTTGTTGTAGCGACGTGTTTCTGTATTATAAATTGACAAATCAATTATCCAATTATCGTATTTTTATTTATTATTGGTTATTTGAGATAATAGTTTAGCGCTGAATTTATCGAAACGTTCAGTGAGTTTTGGGTTTTATTTTCGCATTTCGTGGCTTTTACATTTGAAGCTTAAGATTCAATTGAAGTTTAGGTAAGCTTTGCGTAAAGATTTTTGGAATAGAATAGAATAGAGTAGGTTATTTTTGAGTGAACGTTTTGGTTTCCTGTTAGGTCAATCTAAGATAATTTCATGACGTTTCCCCGCCCTAAAGTGTTTTACAGCTGGCGCTCTTTTGACAATTTTTACCCGATTTTGACGATTTTGGAGTTGCTACGAGTGCCTTTTACATCTTTAAATAAGAACCTCGCCCACAATACTAGGCTATGCCGTGGCACAAATTACCTTTACGGGCTGGATGCTCTAGTGAGTATTTAGTCTGTAACAAACCGACGCGACGTAACGAAGTGTTCAAAAATCAATCGTAAAACAAAATTTGAGCCAGGTAAATCAAAAAGCTTTCCCACCTTCTATCATTTGAGTCAACTCAATGAAATACGTGAAATTTGAATATTAGTGATTTACAACTTTTTAAGTTATTGCGAACGAAGGAAAATAACGTCCATCTCTTTTCTTACGCCCAGCTTCACCACAAGAACCTCATCACAAATCACAGGAGTCTAGATATTTAAGTCTTACAGATTTTTACCAAATTTAATTGCAATCGCTACTTAAGTTTGTCTGTTATTGCGGATGAAACACGATCATATTTACTCCTCTTACATCTTAATCAGTCTATCTAACACCAGCAATTACTGCAATCTACATACTTAGGTCATTGCTTTTTTATGAGTTATCACATCCATAAGTTTCATCACACACACAAACGTATGCACGCACTTACTCACGCACGGATGTACACACGCAAATAATCTAGCAAATAGAGAAGTAATGGTCCGCAAAGTATCGGATGTGGTGCCGTTACATTAAATTTCTGTTAATAGGCTGTTTATTGATTATTATGAATAATACTTACATGTGCATAGGCAACACGAATTACGTTTTTGACTAACTAACTACTAATTGTTTAGCTATTTTGTCCCTTATTCCCTCTACATGCTTAAAATTAATTGTCTTTTGGACTCGTTTTTCAAACTGGTTGGTTCCGTCGAATAATGAATTTATGTTGTTATGAGTTAGTTTATCTTTTAATTTAATTCACGGCATTTAGGAAAATTATATCAACCACTTTGTGAAAGTGCTACTTTTTATGGTAAAAACTCGTTAGTTTTGTAAGTTTTTACGTTGTTTCATTATTCACTAAAGTACCCGTCCAAGAAACTACAATTTTTTTTTTTTTATGGTTGTGGACCTGAACAGGCTAAATAAGGCCTATCGTGCTAAAGCACTCAGGAACACTTAGGAGGATGGATAGAGGGATCATGAATTGCCAATAGATGCCTATGAACAGCTACCTTAAATTTTCTCATATCATAAGTGAGAGGAAAATAGGAACTAGGGAGATCATTCCAGAGTTTAGAAGCCGTGTAGAAAAATGTGGATTGCGCCTGTTTGGTACGACAAGTCGAGATTTGTACTGCATACTGATGATGTTAATGAGCGAACCGAGTGTTTCTCGCAAAGATAGCCGGAGATGGTATCAAAGAATGTAATTCACCAGCACAATAGCCGTTGTAATAACGATAATACATAGAAAGAACTGAAACCATCCTTCTATGCTCAAGGGACTGTATGTGAGAAGTTAAGGACGGGTCATTTATAAGCCTAATCGCTCTCTTTTGAATACGATCAACGATATCGAGAGCGTATTGGGGAGCACTAACCCAAAGGTGAGAATTATATTCCAGATGAGGCCGAATTTGGGCCTTATACAGCAGAAGGAGTTGTCGAGAGGTAAAGTACTGCTTAGATCTGTACAAAAGCCTATTTTACGAGCAGCTGTTTTGGTAGCTGACAGAAGATGGTCAACCCATGAGAGATTTGAAGAATAGTCATACCCAACAGAGTAATAGAGTCTGAAAACTTAAGAACTGAGCCATTCATACTTACAACAGGAAATGATCGATCTTTTTGGCGGACATAAGGCAACACTGAGTTTTGTTAGCATTAAATTTAACTAGATTATTGCTTCCCCATTCGAGAATACGTTGAATGTCTTTGTTGATTGAATTTGCCATTTCAGCTTTAATTTCTTGATTTGACATAGAAGGTGGATTATCACTATGAGTAGACTGAGATGAACTACAGTGAAGAGTGCTATCGTCAGCAAAGCAATGGATGGGGTTAGTTGTTGAAGAAATAAGGTCGTTTATGTACAGCAGAAAAAGTGTAGGCGCTATAACGGATCCCTGTGGTACGCCCGCGTTAATGCTAACTTCTTTTGAAAAAAGCCATCAACTACGACACGTATTCGTCTTTTATCAAGGAAACTAGAAACCCAGTTGATGAGCGTATCATTTAACCCAACGAGGTGAGTTTGGCAAGTAAACACTTATGCCAAACTTGGTCAAATGCCTTTGAGATATCTAAAGCGACTACAACTGTTTCACCGGACTGCTCTACTGTATTGTTCCAAACTTGGGTCACATATGAAAGAAGATCGCCTGTTGAACGACTTTGCCTAAACCCATATTGGTGGTCACTAAGGAGATTTGTTAGTTTCAAGGAACGTGAGCAGTTGCTGATTGATGGCTTTTTCCATGATTTTAGACAAAATGGAAGTGATGGCAATTGGTCTGTAATTTGAGGGATCGGTCTTATCACCTTTTTGGGAATAGGTTGAACATTTGCTCAACTTCCATGATGAAGGAATTCCCAGAAGATATAGAGATCGTATAGAGCTTAGATAGGACTGGTACTAGTTCGGGGAACATTTCTTTAAGACAATAGCTGGGATACCGTCTGGGCCAGTCGCCTTATTGAGATCAAGCCTACTGATGATCGATTCCAAGAGCTTGTACCGAAAATGAATTGGTTTCATAATATGAAGAAGAGTTGACTAGGGGCACATCTTTTCCAGAATCATTGAGACACGAGTTTGATGCAAACAAATCCACAAAAACGTTGGCTTTGTCTACAGAATCAGCAACTACCGATCCGTCAATAGATGTCAGGGGAAATGAAGATGTTCGAAAGTTTTTACTAATGGCTTTTGCTAAAGACCAAAATTTACGACTGCCTAAAGGAGATGTAGCTAGTTCATTGCATTTTCGTTGTTCGAACAACTTTTTAGTTTTAGTGATGACATTTTGCAGATATTTCTAGCACCAACGTATTCTACATGACTGTCAACCGATTTATTAGATTTCCATTTAATGTAACATTTATTTTTAAAGATATTGCATCAGAACAAGCCTTATTGAACCAGGGTTGGGAACGTGAATGACCTACACGGTACTGTTTTTTCGGAATGTATAACTCCATTCCCATGAGGATGACTTCAGATACTGAAAGAGCGATGTCCGAAGAAGAGGACGACTTAAAACAATATTCACGCCATGGAAAGGTTGCAAAGAAATCCCGTAAATCACTCCATCGAGCTGACTTAAAACACCACAAGGTTCTATCGGTTTTGCGAGCAACAGTGGAATTAGGTACAGTAGAAATGATTTTTATTAGACAATGGTCGGAAAGACCTAAAGGCGAAAGAACGGAAGTTTTATAAACAAGAGGGTTTGATGTAAGAAAGAGATCTAGAAGATGTGGAGTATGGTTAGGGTTATCAGGGATTCTTGTGGGTTCAGAAATCATTTGTGTGAGATCACATGAAATAGCAAATGTTTCTGCACTATGACCAGCGGGATTTGTAGTAGATGAAATTTGAAGCCAACTAGAGTTATGAACATTGAAATCGCCTACAAATGAGATATCGCAAGATGGAAACTGAGACAGGAGATAGTCAAGTCTTGAAAGTTGCTGTCATTAGGAAACCTATAAATGCAACAGTAGAATTTCACAAAATTAGGACCAGAATGTTTAAACCAAATCACGTCAAAATTTTTATTTTCTAAGGAAGAAACCCTCTTGCAAGCAATTCTGTCCTTGATGTACGCACATACGCCTCCTTTATATCGAAAGTTAGAGTGAAGATGGTATTGAGGAAATTGCAAGTCGGGTGACTCGGAGCTTTCAGAGGAGACTTGTGTTTCAGATAGAAACACTATATCAGGTTGTAATTGTTCAAGATGTTGATGAATAGCATTAAGATTAGACCTGATACCGCGGATGTTGCAGTAGTGAATCAGAAAGTTGATACTTTCGATGACCGAGGGCGCTTGGGCCCTGCTCTCCCGGACATCCGAGTGGGGCAGGATTTTACGTCCGGAATTTATAACCCTAGAAACCACAGCCATCTTATTTTTTAATTTGGGACTTTTAATCCGATAGGAAGACAGTGAGGGCGAGAAGGAAGAATAAGGATGAGAATAGATTAAGGATGATGGAAAAGGTAACCGGCAGCCCTTACCGAGCTCAGAAAATCGGAGACCCAATATTAAGGAACCCATGGTAAGGGTGGTGGTACCTCCCCGGCTGGCATGGAGAATACATGCCTACCACCTATTGAAATATACTTAAGGATAAACCAATTTAGGTCCAGAAATAACTACGCTCATTGAACATAACACCCGCTATCCACATCAGAACTCAAGCCTCAATTCAAATTAAAACACCAGTGATGCGACATTAATCAAACTCTTGTCAGAGGAGCCAAAGAAAGATTTTGAAATGTTAAACCCTAACGAAATATTGTGTACTGATCTAAATTGGTTTAGAGCTCTAACCACATTTTCGAAAGATTTATTTTTCACGCTGCATTCGCAAATGTTAAGTAAGAGTTTTGGGGTGAACTTGGTGAGACCACTAGCGCTGTATTATTGCAGTTTACTATTATTAAAGTTAATTGTTCTTTTTTTACTGAGGCTTAAGATAATTTGAGTTTGGAGGTCAAATTCTCACTTAGAGAATATTTTTTTAATTACGGTTATTTTGTGGATTACTATTTTGTTTAGTTTACATTGGATTCCATTTGATTTACTTTATTGAACTGACGCAATTATTTTCATTTAACTTACTATATTATTTTTGGGTACTCAATTCATATTTTGTTTAATTTACTGCATTGGATTAGTATATTTATTTTCATTTAACTTAACGTACCTATTGTTTCAATTTAGACTTTGTGTAATTTATAATATTTTCATGAATACTCTAGTACTGTGTACGCAGTCCAGATTTGATTTAATTTATAGGATAATCCTCAACTTGTCAATATTTTTTTATTATTTTTACACAATATAACTATTTATGTAGCATCACACACAAAAGAAAACAATGGAATCTAATAATATCATATGGGTTCTCTTTAAAACATTAAACTGTCCATCACAATTTAAACAAAAGAATAATTTAACTCTATTAACCAATTTGGGAGAATTTACATATATTGCTTCCGAGAAGGAACACATACAAAAAATCAATTCTTATAGCTTAACGTCACTAAATCTTATACACTAAAGATATAATAACTGGTAATGAGACTGATTATCCTTAATGCATGCGAGAAATTTAGAGTATAAACAATGGTATCTCAAAAGATAATCAGACTTATCCGGAATAATGTCGTATCCAATGGGATTGATTTACTTTAATTAATCCTCAGTATGTATGCATACTTGTCTCTAATAACCGGCCTGTACGAGGCTTTAACAGTGGCCTCCGCGTTATTCGCTAACTTGGATGTTTATTCACGCCCTTAAACGCATATAAAAATTGGACAATTTGATGTTTTGAATGCCCTTCAAAAAAATGTTTATCACAGAATATTTTAATTACATTTAATCAATAAGTTCTTAATTGCCTATAACCGATCGATTAAGTGTAGTTGATAATCGTACATACATTTGACTCAGTAATATCAATTTCCAACACTGTCTAATTTAATTCATAAAGCTTAACTCACCTTTATTTAGTAACATAATGGATCACTTGCTGTTTATTACAAATCTGTTTAAACACTTCTTAAATTTTGGAAAGGCTCCATAGCAACTTCCAATTCACAGTAATCATTTCATTTATAAACGGTATACTTCATCCACAAAATGGATTTTTATAGTAAACTAATATGCACTGCGGCACTAATTATTTACAAATAAAAACAGTGTAGATCGTTACAAAATATTCGCGCGCGACTCTTAAGTATAACTCTGAGCCCGCGTGTATTCTTGTTCTACCCCGTCACGCTTCCTTATTTACCTTCATGCATCCACCCTGCAAAACGTCATCATATTTATCCCACTCAAACCAAAACGACCTATCCCAGAGGAGTTTATAACGTGTGTCTTTGCCGCGCATCGAAGATGGAAACGGCACCAACGCACCCCCTTGAGACCCATGTCTCAGTCACCTTGAAATTTGTATCTTAATAATTCTTTGAAATATTCCTATCTTGCATTCATATTTACTACACATAATGTCCAGTTCTAGATTCAACTTTTTATCAAAGGCCCACATGTGTGTCAACATTTAGTGTATTCGACATTTGTCCTTGAACATACATAAAATATTGTGTCACTTATACAAGCAAATGTATACATACATTTTCTGCCTCTACTCTTTAATACAATCGAAACGTATCAGAAATTCACACGCTACACATTTACAGTGATTTTAAACTCACATTCCTTAAAATATAGTAGCCAAATGCAGTAGTATTCATTATCGTCTCAATAGGGGTGTTACTATAGCATTATTTCTCATTCAAATTTAATACTTTCCACTCATAAATATTCATACCACATTTAGCATGCTTTTACATAATATTCAAATTCCAGTGGCGTAGCATTTACACCAACTTACTTTATGTACACACACACGTGTGCACAAATTCTTGTGCAAAATTCATGTATTATCCAAAATACCTCCTACGCACAACACATGACTGCATTTGCCCAGTGCATCAAAATAAGTTTACAGGGTGCAGCGAAGTTAGTCAATAAGCTGGGCAATTACTACGTTGTAGACAAAGATGCGAAGAAAACAACTCTCAAAAAGGTTATGTCACAGAAATAAAAAAACATCTTTTAAAATAAACACCTGTATAAAGGTTTTCGGTAAAATTTTTCTTAAAATACTGGTTTAATTTTTTCCAACTTTAAACGGCCAACTAACTCTGCTATTCTGATTAAAACAAATCTGTATAATCTATTTAAGTTTAGCTAAAGTAAAATATAAATTTTGGAAATGTTTAAGGTTTGGTTATATGTAGCACCAAACAGAAAGTGTTTGCACCCAAGGTAGGCTAAAACCCAATATATCATATGTAGCACAAACCCAGCTGCTAGCGGGCAACAGATTAGATAAAAATATGTGTGCTGTAAGGCACTTTCGGGTCCTTAACAAATTACAATTCCACTATGTGGATTTAGTTAATATACCTTGACTAGCTACAGTGCGGTGTGGGAGTGAGTTCTGTTTTTTAGACTCATAACTTTTAAATAATCAGGTACGAGCAAATTTTATACATATATTTAAACAAAATAATATTCTAGTTACCAACAAAAAAATACAATATGGAAAGAAAAAGGAAATTAAATTAGTAGTATAAAAATGATACTAAAATAAATAATGTCCTGGCGTGAAAATAAATTGGGATTTCATCCTAGGTGGTTATTTTCGTCTTGACCCCTTGTGGATAGATGACTAACCTGGTCACCGGGTGTAGATGGTGACGGCCTCGAGAACACACGTTTCTGCTAGGGAATTTGGTCTCCTTACGGTGCGTTTCTGTAATTTGACGTCAGTTATACGTTTTAAATGTAGAAACAAAATGATATGTCGGCTTTGAAGTGAAAAATAACGTCATTCTCTCCATTATATATATATATATATATATATATATATATATATATATATATATATATATATATATATATATACAGGGTGAGCCAGTTTTTGTAGACAAACTTTAACAGGAGATAGAAAAGTTCCTATAAACATATGTCGTAGAAGGCTTCGTTTCCGAGATACAGGGTGTTGAATATAATTTTTTTTTTCTCAAATTTTCATTATAACTCATAAACGAATGCTTAGATTTTTTTCATGTTTGTGGAATAATGTCTATTAATTAAGGGGCATAAAACAATGACTATTTTTTAAAAAAACTGTTATTTTCATTATCTACATACAGTTTAATAAAAATAATGTACCTTCTTCTGTTTCGAAATTCCTTTGCGTTTCCGAGTTATTTTCATTTTTAGTGTTTGATGTGGTACTAAGTTAAGTAATGTGCTTTATGTAAATAATTGAATATAAAGTTTTTAACAAAAAAGATATAATAAAACATCGTTTCTTTAAAATTTCAAATACATTTTCATTTATAAATAGGTAGGTTATCGGTTTTTTTTTTAGTATCCATTGTTATTATCCTCGTATAAAAAGAAATGCATAATTATTATTGTTATGCGGTCAATACTTTCTGTATAATTATGTATGTATCAATTTCGGCATAAGCATGTATGTAGTTTTTAAGTGAGATTCTAATAAGTTATAGACCGCTGTTCACTTGCTCTCATTAAAGAGCCGCCACTGTATCAAGCCATACTCAAATACAAGACTTTTGTAAATTGAAATCTGTTTAGTACACTAATTTTAAAAATCCTTATTTATTATTGTAACAATACTTAATTAATAATTGTGAAATTCATGAGAATTCTTAGCAATTACGATTTATAAATAAATAACAATAACACTAGCATAATAAAATTAGACACTTTGTTCAAAATGTAAACCGTTCTTTTCAATACACATTTCACATCGACGTACAATAGAACGTCTTAAGTTTACTAAATGATGCACCCTTATTTCATTGCAACAAAATATGATACTCCTTGTAAAACAAGTAAGTATTAAATTTTATATTTTGAAACTACAGTTTGACTTTTTACAAACACTTGCTTCATCTTAAATAATTTCACTGTTATTATTTATTGTTTTTAAGTTCAAAAAGTTATTTCATTTGATTTTCCAGCTTTTAATTAGTGTAACATGCCGTTTACATTTACAAATAGCGAACAAGCCGACATTCATTTTATTTATGGGTTCGCAAATGGTAGTATCGTAGAAGATTTCCAAATAGACGACAACCTCATCTTTCCGTTTTTGTGAGTATCCATCGTCGATTTGTTAACCAGGGTTTGAAAAATGTACATGGGGGCCGACAGAACAACCATGGACGAGATAGAATTGGAGAGGGTATATTGCGTGAATTTAATAGGAACCCCACGACAAGTACTCGACGTACTGCTGTTGCTCTTGGTATTTCCCAAAAGTAAAGTTTCCCGGGTTTTAAAACGGGATCACAGACGCCCATATCAGTTTCAACCTGTTCATGGTTTATGTCCAGGTGACGCCGAACGAAGACTTAATTATTGTAGGTGGGTTCTTAACTCCATTCAAAATAATAGAGATTTCTTATCCAACATACTGTGGACTGATGAATCCTGTTTTACTCGTCGTGGTATCGTAAACTTTCACAATCTGCATATATGGGCACATCAAAACCCACATGCCATACGACCAAGAAGTTTTCAACATGAATTTAGTACAAATGTCTGGATTGGAATTTACGGCAACCACGTGTTTGGACCTCATTTCTTGACACAGCGTGTAAATTCAGAAAATTTCCTACAATTTTTAGAAGAAGAACATGTTAATATGTGGGAAGACATTCCTTTGAATTTAAGAGGACATTCTTGGTTTCAGCTTGATGGATATCCGGCCCATTATGGTAGAAATGTAAGAAATTGGCTAAACAATAACTACCCGGGGAGGTGGATAGGTCGTGGAAGTCCAGTGGCGTGGCCTCCTAACAGTGAAATTATTCAAGATGAAGCAAGTGTTTGTAAAAAGTCAAACTGTCATTTCAAAATATAAAATTTAATACTTACTTGTTTTCCAAGGAGTATCATATTTTGTTGCAATGAAATAAGGGTGCATAATTTAGTTAACTTAAGACGTCCTATTGTACGTCGCTGTGAAATGTATATTGAAAAGAACGGTTTATATTTTGAACAAATTGTCTAATTTTATTATACTAATGTTATTGTTATTTATTTATAAATCGTTATTGCTAAGAATTCTTATTAATTTCACAATTATTAATGAAGTAATGTTACAATAATAAATAAGGATTGTTAAAATTAGTGTACTAAACAGATTTCAATTTACAAAAGTCTTGTATTTGAGTATGGCTTGATACAGTGGCGGCTCTCTAATGAGAGCAAGTGAGCAGCAGTCTTATTAGAATCTCACTTAAAAACTACATACATGCTTATGGCGAAATTGATACATACATAATTATACAGAAAGTATTGATCGCATAACAATAATAATTATGCATTTCTTTTTATACGAGGATAATAACAATGGATACTAAAAAAAACCACAACCTACCTATTTATAAATGAAAATGTATTTGAAATTTTAAAGAAACGATCGTAAGGTACTAAAATGGCTCTAAATGTTTTATTATATCTTTTTTATTAAAAACTTTATATTCAATTATTCACATAAAGCACATTACTTAACTTAGTACCACATCAAACACTAAAAATCAAAATAACTCGGAAACGCACAGGAATTTCGAAACAGAAGAAGTACATTATTTTTGTTAAACTGTATGTAGATAATGAAAATAACAGTTTTTTAAAAAATAGTCATTGGCGTAGAAGTTCTGTTTATGAAAGGGGTTGAGCACCCCCTCCACTCCGCCACTGTGCAAGTTTGTGAACATTCTTATCGCTTGTTTTATGCCCTTAATTAATAGACATTATCCCCCCAACATGAAAAAAATCTAAGCATTCGTTTATGAGTTATAATGAAAATTTGAGAAAAAAAAATTATATTCAACACCCTGTACCTCGGAAACGAAGCCTTCTACGACATATGTTTATAGGAACTTGCCTTTTTAGAAACATGTGTTCTATCTCCTGTTAAAGCTGGTCTACAAAAAACTGACTTACGCTGTATATATATATATATATATATATATATATATATATATATATATATATATATACATCTGATATGAAAGAGTGTTTATACATCATTGTTACAATTATATCTCTGAATACCGCTACAGTGTAATAAGTAGCACGCTGGTGGTACTGGAGAACCTTGAATTCTTATAATACCGTAAAATATAATCTCAAATAATGTTTAGTGTGGCCTAATTTTAGTCAAGTTTCAAAATATTAACTAAATTACACAACAAAAGTTTTATGGTCACTACATGTTATAGTAGATACAGTAATAATAAATGTTTACATGATAATAGGAATGCTGTAAGTTCCTGTAAACACTAAACAACAAAACGAAGATGTTCACATTACTTTTCAAACGGCTCTACAAGTATGTCGGATTTTCAAAATCTTGTGCAATGTCTAACCCATTATGATTATATTACTTGGCGTTGGTAGGTCTGTTTGATTGCCACGAATACCGGATGTGCTCGGTAATCAGGCAAAATTGAATTGAACGGAATTAACCTGGCAACTACTTTGGATTATAGAAAGGCACAGTGTTGTGAGAGTACCGTTAGGTATATGGAGAGGAATACACCACCAAGTGCAGGTAAAGTAAATTAAAGTAATTTTGTCTCACAAAGAAATTCCTTTTTACTAATGAAATCCTTCTGTTGAATTGCAAAAAAAATAAACCACATGCTTCAAGCAATTTTCAACCAGGAAGTGAATATTTTTTTAAAGGTGTTGTCTTCTGAAGTATTTTTCTGTTAGCACTAGATGGTGCTCATGACAATTTTATTGGTTTGAAATAGTTTAATAGAATGAAGTAAACCTCTTTAATTTACACTAATAGACGAATTATACGAAGCACTGCATATATTGGTATATTAGTGAGAAGTTAACTGGCAATCAAACAGAACTAAGCTTGCTGCCATAATTCGTCAAAGTAACAATATATAGAAAACTCTAAACAACTTGACTATTGAACTATTTAAGAAACTATTGTGGCCAAGGTGCATTGTTGCACAGATTCGATAACGTCATCCCGTTTTTATAGGTATCCTGACATTATTAACTAATTTTTAATGTTGGTTAGTTGTAAGTGAAATTTTTTGAAACCCCTAATTTCCAAATAATATTGAAAAGCTATCATTTAAATAAAAAGACTAACACAAATGACATTATAATATATTTTGAAATGGAGAGGAAAGCAAATTCTGTAAATAAATTATAACAATTTGGAAATAATTTTACTCGCAAAATATAATAAAATGACAAGGTTACATTGTTCTTATCTGATCATAAGTTTGAGTAAAAGTAAATTAATAAGACGTCTATGGAAATAGACCATTACGTTTTGATCAGAATTTAGATAGTAAGTTTTCCGATCTCTTTCCGTGCTTAACCAGTTTGCATGTTTATTAAATTCTTGTGTATTTCCCCCCAGTGTTTGTCACTGATGTCCTTACTATCGTCCTCGCTGCTGCTATTGTTCCACTTTTTATTAAAACTATGATAAAAATAACTCCCATTTTGACAAAATATTTTATTCTTTTTCATTTTGTACATTCCGCGTATCGTCATCAATCTTTTTGACAGTGGCCGTATTCGTTGTTTTAAGGCATCGAGACATTTTACCAGGTATCCGTTATCCTTATTGTATTTTGCATGTACTTTATAATCCCTTAGTATTTGATGGACAGTTTTAGTTATTTTTTTTTGTCTGATTTCCTGATATAGGTAACTTACAAATAAATACTTCAAAAAGGGAAAATTTTAGTACACCACATAGCTGGAGGGAATTAAAAAAACTTAAAAATTCAAATTTTATTATGGAGCTTAGAGCGATTGTAACGTTAGGTTGTATATAATATAGAAACGCGTAACCTAGTAACACAAACAAGCTAGGCGGAGACTGCTGCCGCCGTTGCGTGTAAATCGTACGGTATGACGTCAGACACGTTTTCAAGTGGTAGAACTTTAAATATGAATTACTTTTGATATGTCGTATTTTGTAATTTTATACCGTATTAGTATTAAAAACTTTATATAATTATTAAAGTATAAGAAACAGGTAATTTTTGTATATCTAGTCTAAATGCATTATTTAAAATGTGAATTTGAAATCAAACTAGGTATCGATAACTTAATTAATAAAAAAAACTAAATAATTCACTTTTAACACTTTTTATTGGCCAAAACTTTTGCCATAAGGAAAATTTGAAATGAATTTGTACAGAAACAAATAATTTAGGCACTATTAAGCCAGTGTTGAGTTTAAATCTGCGAAAAGATCTTCCTGTTGATTGTTTTCACATTATATTGTTTTGATGAACCGAAAGCAATTGCTATTAACTAAATAACACATCCAAAGAAAATCTTAGAGCTGACATCGGCACGATTTTTAAAGTTGTATAAATTTACTTTATTGTTGTACCGTGTCGTTTGTTTTCTTTTATTACTTATTACTTATTACTAGTTCTAGTCACATGGCCGTGATTTTATTAAATGTATGCCGTTAGTTTCGAAATTTTAAATAATTCTTAAGTTCGATACTTCTGAAATGTAGTATAGGTTCATGCAATTCATAACGCATACATTTTTGGGAAGCATTTTGATTGTAACGTTTTTATTTTGTCTTTTACGTATTTGGAAATTTTTGGAAATGGTAAACGCATTTAGAATTGTAATTTTGAAAACAAAATAAAGTTTTTGGTTTATTTATAACGTTTAGCTGAAAGTTTAAAATTAAGATGTGATTTACGTATTGGTATCGATAGATAGTGAATCCCCTTTTATTGATTTGATTGTGAATTAATTAATTTCTTTGTAAATAATAGTCAATCCGTTATTTTAAATTTCGATGAATTTTGTTAAATGGATTAGAAATTGCATCATGTGAAATTATATGAAGTATAAAATTATTATGTTGTATGGTAAATCTTTTGCGAATTTAAATTGTAGTGACAATATGTCGCCCTTCCTTTTGATAAAATTTTTGTTCTTAAACAAAGAGTTAAGCTTTTAGATGCGATGCGTTAAGGTCTAGCGTCGTATGAAAACTTCAATTTACAGGATATCGTTTACTTTGATGCAATTTTTCTTTTAGAAAAATTAGAGTTTAGTTCGTTTTTGGCGTAATTTAAAATTTAAGTAATACGATTTTATCATTGGCTAATTCAAAAGTAGAGAGATTATAGGGAAGATGTCTGAAACTGAAGGATGTTGAAGTCAGTCTGTTCCAAGATGTAGTCGAAGGCTCGCGTTTTTTTTTGTTTGCGACTTCGCAATGTATGCGAAAGGGGTTGGTGTAGGAGAAGGAAACAAGTTATATCGAACCGAGAGTGTATCGAACATTACCGCAGGAATATTTTCCGCTTCCATTTGTATGTGATATTTTAAAGTTTCAACCCACCCCGGGTTATCTTATTGTTGTGTTTCGTTTTGTCAATATTGACAATTTTCAGTGACAGAAGTAATTGGTTTTAGTGTTTTGCTTGAAGTGCTGAACCTTTGCTCTGTTGACCTGTTTTATCGCATTTTGGTTATACGGATTAACGTTAACGAGTTCGTGAGTAACAGTAAAGTACAAACTTGCTGTATATAGTGCCACTTTAATAAATTTTAATTAGATAAAAGTAAAGTACCTGTAAATTAAATAAAAATAAAAATTATGTAGTTGTGTACATATTAACTTTGACCAGATGAAGAAGTGCCCGTAGAGTATATTTTTTTGGTTTAAAGATTTGCCGTTATAAAGTTTGTGCAAACATAAATTTAAGAATTAAGAAGCTATTGGTTTCCATCAATAATCTACCGAGTGGAGCGATTGCTGACTTATTGTTGTTAGAAAGAAAAGGAAGTTCGATTGACCCTCTGTGCTGTGTGAGGTAACCATTTTTCTGAATTTATATGCGTTGGTGATTTTAATAAAATGTTTGTATGTACTTATCTAGACGAATGAATATGCCTTGGTTTGAGATTATTTAAGTAACGTGTAGCTATCGATTCAGTATATAAAGCGTATTCATTCGCATGCCTCATGGTGTTTATCTGTTTTTTATTTTGATTTCTCTAACTAAAATTACATCTTACCGTTCGTCGAAATGTGATTGATTTAAAAATTTAAGGTAGATGCATTTGTGAAAATGAGCTTGCAAGTTATCATTTCTGGTCATTTATAGGTGTATAAAATTTGGGGTTTTATGGTAACTGTCGCATCATCGCACCTAGTGTTGATTGGAATCATGTGTAATTTTAATGTAATATACGAAGGTGTTAATGACTAGATGGTATTATTTCATTTCTGTTTGATATTATTGTAATATTTTTCCTTTCTCACAACGCTATTCTTAATTACGTTTATTCAAAATTTAAAATATTAAATGTGTGAGATTGCATTGATTTATTGAGTGGTTTACTGGTTTTACCGGAATTGTAGATTTACGTAACTTTACGAGGTTGCTTTATTATTTAATTCAAACCTTAACGTAACGATTTGAGAGATAATTAGTCATTCTGATCTGGTTGATAAAATTGCAATTAAAGATAAGTTTTAATAGATATACCGTAAAGTAGATTTTAAAGTAGATAGGTCGTTGACCGGTCAGCTGCTTATTTTTCATACGATAGTTTTGCGAATACTCGCAATTTTTTAATATTTATTGGAATCACCTATCGATTACTTGGACTTACCAAAAGGTAAGCAATTTGTTTATTTGTTTGAGAATGAGCTGTGTATTTAGTAATTAGAACCCTAATTTCGTCGTTTATTAAATTTTAGGATTTTATAAATTTTCAATCGCGTCGTGACGCATTTTTCGTTTGAAATTGAATAACTAATTACTGTATTGATCAATTTTTTTTTTTTATACTTAGGACAATTAATAATGGTGACGTCAAAGTTTATTGAAATATTTAGTGGGTTTTGAGTTTTATTATCGCAATTTTGCGGCTTTTATGTGAAGCTTAAGATTTTTTTGAAGTTTTGATGAACTTTGCGTAAATATTTTTGGAGTTGAATTTTAGTAGAGATGACAGTTTTTTTTTTGAGTGAAAAGATGGCGCCTTTTTAACATTTATCCCGATTTTGACGTTTTTGGTGTTGTGACGAGTGCCGTTTTGCAGCATTAAGTAAGAACACCGTCAACACCACTGAGCCTGAGCACAAATTGCCTTTACGGGGTGATGCTTTAAGGAGTATTTGGCCTGTAACATTCTGTTTAGGCTCATTTTGTTGCTGTAAATTATAATGATCTAGTAGTTGATTAACGCACCCTGACTTATATTTAACATGTACCATAACAGATGGTCACTTTAGTAATCTATCATATTCTGGATATATATTCCTTAGTTATTAGCAGATCTATTGTGTGGATTACCTGTCATTTTGTCGCGGTATAGGTTAGTTTCATAACGTGTATCCTGTTTTCTGTGAGTCGTAAATCCAGATTTTTTGTAGACTTTCTTTGTACTGTAATGTTTTGGCATTTCTCTCCCAATTTCCAGTATCAGTCAAACAAATTTCACTTTTTAATTACGTTGTTTCTTATTCTGGCTCTGGTTTTTAAATGTTAATCAAGAAAAATTTTCTGCATCTAATATTTCAATTGTGAGCTTGTGGGGCAAAACTCGTAATATCTCTTTCTAGTATTCCACTTTGTTGATCTAGTTTATCCGTCCGGTTTCATCTTCTTTCTAAACATTTACTTTAACCCTTCCGTTTAATTCTTGTAGTTTCTGAACCTCAACTGCAATAGTATACCAATAAAAAGAACGTAAGTTACTTTTTTACTGAAGGTTAACGCCCAAATAGATTTACCATAACCTACATAGAAATGCAAGTTTAACTATTCTTTATATTGATTTCCATTTCCAGAACCAATAAAATCAAAATGTAACTACTGGTTTTCCGCTGTTACTCCGTTTACAATAAGAATCATTTTTGTCATAAAATTTTAAATTTACTTGTGGACATTGGGGTATCCTGAAACATTGTTATCTTGTTTACTTCCGATTACTGAGAGAAATCATGAGAATGGGTTAACTCTACATTAGATATGAACCATATTATAGAGAGAAACATTTACGTTAATAATCAAATTGAATTACATTTACACCTAGCACGTGTTAACAAAATTCAATGCGGAATAAATATGTTATTATTGTTAAATCAGCCTTGGGCTATTTGTCCAATGTAGCAAAACATGTTTGACACATCACTACGTCTAAGCGTTCTAAACAACTTCTTTATACTGTCTGTAATCAATAGAGATAAAATGTTATGTTTTCATCCCCTTTAAACTTATAATAAAATCTATTTTAACTGTTGTTACGTGAAGTTTTCTACGTGTATACATTAGATTAAAAAACAGTCTATTTTTATCTTCTGACGTCAGTACAATAGAAAAATATATAAAGTATAACAATAAAGTCACAATTGTGTCACAGAGACCTTTTTCTATCAAACAATTGTTAGTTTAGCTTTTGATGCCATATCAATGAAGTTTATACAATAAAAGAGCAAAAAGTACATGTAATCGATAAATTAATTCCAAGGCTGCAATACTGTACGTTTTTTATATTCTTTAATATTTCATAATAATAAGCTTTAGTTTATTAAATTTGTATGAAAAGAGTCTTTCTTTATAAAAAATTAATGTCGATGGCGGTTACCACAATTCATTACAGTTACTCATTAAAAAATTGATGTTCTTAATAGAAAGCCAAATCATTTTCTTTATAACAGAACGTTGAATGTCTTTAATATTTTATACCCTACTTTTCTTTTCATTTTATCATTATTTTTTAATAAATTTTATACGAAAAGATCCTCAATGTAGTATTAAAACGAACCATCTATTTTTATGTTGATTAATTTCTTATTTACTTATTTTCAAGCATGGAGAACGTTCATAAACATGAAAATTAATGTATATAAAACAAGTTTAATTTACTTTGATTAGAGAACAATAACAATAATAACAATGACTTTGCGTGTTTCTGAAAATTGTAATCAGTTTTTATTATTTTGTTAATACGTTTTAGATAGTAGACAAACAATTAGGGGTAAGTAATATTGCAGGATAACGTGTATACAAAAGGGGAAAATTAGACAATGTAGTAAAAAGTATAAATAAATAAATACGTTACACGTTATACAGGGTTCTGCATCTTAGCTCCCGTCTTCTCCTGCATCTAAATGATTTATACACGAAAAATATTGAAATGGAGCAATAAAATGCTTGCTAGACAGCACATTATAAAATATTTTCACAAATACAGGTACATGACCACACCAATTTTTTTTTTAATGGAACACCCTGTATATTAATCCGCATTTGAATTCTCCTCGCTTCGTACATTCCCTCGACAAAATTTCAGCATCTTATTACCGAGTGCTTTCAAAGATATGACAATGTCTTTGTCTGAATGGACATGTGTTGATGACTCTGTATCTTTCAAGAAAAAACAAAATTAATTATTATTTGTAGTTGGATATTTTATGAATATAGTCTATTAACTATTTTGTTTTTATACAAATGGCTACACGAAATATCGGAATTCGTATATAGTATGGTCCAAAACGAGAATCGTAGATTATTTCGAAATTTTAAAGTGGAACACCCTATATTTTTTGTCGACATGGGATAGCTTATTTGCTACTCTATCAAATTTATTAAGCGCAACATTTTTTATATTTGTAATTATACTGATATGTTTCAAACTTTCAGAGATATTCATCAAAGGCTGTTATTAGACATAGATTTCTAATATTAATAACTCCATTTACAACAAATTTTAATATTTAAACGATATTTTTTATAATCGGACTAGTATCTTTTTTTTAATACGCTCTTCTACTGCGTTAAAATATGTTAGACTTAAAGCGTAGACTTTAAAATCTTTTAAAGGAAACACCTGTATATTTTATTTCTATTCGGTGCGGAATAAAGTACGCAACTGGTTTTATATTTGTAGTTATATTGATATGTTTCAAAGTTTCAGAGATTAGACATGACAAACTTATGAATAGTTTCAAAATTATTGTGACATCGTTAACGTATGTATAAATAAAGTTTTGTAATTAAAATCCATGTTCGATAGGTCTTCCGTTTTCTTGGAGAACAACTGAAAGCGGTTTTGAAAAGACCTTGCTACTCTTCTTAACATGTCGGGCGTACTACTCTCAAACGTGTTCCTTATTCTTTGTTGCAAATTTTTTGTGTAGTTGGCCGCTCTTGGTAAACGATTTCCCTAACATATCCGACAAAAATCCAATTTAGTTCAATGGGGGTGGACAGTAACACCGCCCTCCTCAGCCAATCCAACGATTTGGAAAGAATACATTAAGATGGTCCCTCACGTGAACGGAACAATGGGCGGATGCTCCATCGTGTTGGTGCCACATTTCATTGCTTACAGTTATTGGCAAATTTGCACATAGATTTTGGCATATACCTAGCTCCATTCAAATACCCGTTAAAAAAAAAGGTCCAATAACATGTTCACCAATAATTCCGTCCCAAACATTTATTGACATTTGTGTGATAGTCAACCTACCTGAAAATACTCGGATTCTGATCTGAATAGTAGTGGAAGTTATGACGATTCACAAATCCATTTTTGAGGAATGTGACCATCCGAGAATAAAACAAAAAAGTTGTAAGTTATATCAATTTTATGACACCTCGCTCCAAATCCATATCAAATAAGTTGTTGATGAAGCTTGGGAATGATACGCATGAAAACGGTTATCCTTCAAAATCCTTTGAACGCTTCGTTGACTAACACCTACAGCAGAACTAATTGCATTTGACTAACTGAAGGATTTTCGGTAATATATAACATAAGAGACAATTCATTTTCTTCACTTCGAACGGGTCTACTCTTAACTGGTTTTGTACAAATCTTTGTAATAAATTTTCCAGACTTCCCTTGTCTGGATGTTTTTGTTCAGGATAACGCTCTGCATAAACTCGACTTGCCAGAAAAGAGTTTCTTTGGCATTCCCTTAGTACAAAAGTCAAATCTACAAACTCATCTTTCTGGTACTCCATCACAATAAGCCCTTTAATGAGCATGAACCACTTAAATGAATAATTTCCGCCTAAAACAAAGTTGTAACGCAAATAAATGTACAAAACTTATAGTTGATACGTAAATTGAAACATTAATGTTTATTTATTTGACAGTTACCTCGCATTTTCTTTCCATGGCCAGCTATTATATACCTTATCGTATTTTTCCCAAGAAAGTATGATAACGATAGTTTGTTTTTACTCACCTTAGTTTACGCTTTTTACGTATTTTAACGCAGTAGAAGAGCACATTAAAAATAGAGATACTAGTCCGATTATAAAAAATATCATTTGAATATTAAAATTTGTTGTAAATGGTATTCTTAATATTAGAAATCTATGTTTAATAACAGCTTTTGATGAACATCTCTGAAAGTTTGACGCAAATCAGTATAATTACAAATATAAAAGATGTTGCGTACTTTATTACGCACCCAATAGGAATAAAATATACAGGTGTTCTCTTTAAAAGATATAACTTTCACGCCTAGTTTTGATTAATAAGGGTTAGTTTCGGATTAAGACGAATTTAACTAACAACGAGTAGGAGAGAGGAGAGGAGAGAGAGAGAGAGAGAGAGAGAGAGAGAGAGAGAGAGAGAGAGAGAGAGAGAGAGAGGAGAGGAGAGAGGGAGAGAGGAGAGAGAGAGAGGAGAGAGAGAGGAAGAGAGAGAGAGATGAGAGAGAGAGAGGGAGTGAGGAGAGAGTGAGGAGAGAGGAGAGCGTGCTTAATAAAACTGATAAAGTAGAAAATAAGCTATCCCATGTCAATGAAAAATATAGGGTGTTCCATTTGAAAAGTTCGAGAAAATCTACGATTCTAGTCTTGGACCATGTTGTATACGACTTCCGATATTTCGTGTAGCCATCTGTATAAAAATAAAATAGACCATATACATAAAATACTCTACTACAAGTAATAATTAATTTCGTTTGTTCTTGAAAGATACAGAGTGATCAAGACATGTCCATTCAGGTAAAGAAATTATCATATCTTTGAAAAAACTCTGTGTAAGATGCTGAAATTTTGTTGAGGTAATGTACGAAGCGAGGAGAATTCAAATCTCGAATAATATACAGGGTGTTCCATTAAAAATACATGTTTGTGTTGTCATGGACTTGTGGGTCACCCTGTATTTGTGAAAATGTTTTAAAATGTGCTGTCTAGCACACATTTTATTACTCCATTTTAATATTTTTTGTAATATAAATCATTTAGATGCAGTAGAAGACGGGAGCTAAGATGCAGGATCCTGTACATCGTTCACTAGAAAATGAGCTTTAATTTGCAAATTAAACTTTAGGGATAAGGTGTACACACTTTTTTTCAATTATCCCTTAACTGGGATAAAAGCAAATTTAAATTGTTGAAGTAATTATTGATCAATTGTTTTCCAAAATGTATGGAGTACATTTAAAAAATAGGAAATAAGAAGCAGGAATACGATCGCTCTACTTTGTATTCTAATGGCGGGAGAAATTGTAATAACATATCTCAATCCAAATGAATTGAGATACATTAACACAATTTCTGTGTCAATAAATCTACTTTGAAAACTTTCTTGGCTGTGCCTATACTTTTCATGCCCATCATTTTGAGCTCCTCAAGTTTTCTTGAATAATAGCCACATATTGGTACAACACTGTATTTCTTTTCTCTCTTGTAAATTTCACAAGTAACCCAGAATTCTAGATTTTCGAAGTTACTTATAGATAGTCTACATATCCTTCTATTTCTTCTTCAAGCTCCTCGTCTTCTTTATCAATCTCTGCTTCTACTATCTCGTCTTCGTCACTGTTTTTTTTTTGCAACACTTTTGCCGGGGTCAACGTTCATACGTTTTTTCTTCGCAGGTGTAGCTGGATGTTGCGTTGCTTTGTACCGTTTTTTCTTTAAAAGGTCTCTCGATGAAGCGTTAAAATAATTGTCCAAAGGTTTAGTGTTTTGTTGAACAGGAAATCTTTTCAAAACTTTTCCAGAATGTAGGGGGCAAATTCCATAAGCTTTAAAACCACTGATTAGGTCAGGTTTTATACAATTTTCCTTGACATCTTTTTCATAGTCGTCCATTTGGAGCAGTGCGTCATTTAGGGGTTTTGGAAAATCTTGTTTTCTAAAAAGCGGCGCGTTTTTATTTTTACATCGAGTGACTGTGTTAAATTTATGGAATTTTTAGGTAGAAGGAGGAAAGTAATATTGCTTTGATGATACAGATCCGAGTGCTACTAGGTTATCTCCTATAATAAACCTTTTACACTCAGTCTAGTTGCATGCGGCTAAAATAAGGAAGAAAACCGGTCTGTGAGGATTGAAGAATCAATCTACCCACTTTGCGACCTATCATATCTTGTGTCAGAAGAGCAATACCGATCTGTACAGCAAGTACTTAATTTTGAATCATTGTCTGTCCATCTGTGCCACATGTGTGCTTTATGATTAACATAGGAATAACGGTAACACTTACTGAAATTGACAATATTTACTGGGATCATCGGCTAAATTTGTCTCATCATAAATCGAACAAGTTTTCTGGCTTATATCCCTAACTGAAGGTTTCAAAAAATATTGTTCAGATATATCGACAGTAACAGCAGCTCGAGCCTTTTTAATATTTACATCCAATCTCTTGTTTAATTTATTGTTATGTCGTTTCAAAAGCCACTGTACCCAGGCATGTTATTCTTGAATTTGGCTACTTGACAACCACGAGGATCTAGAAAATTCTTGGGGAAAACGGGTTGACCCTAACTTATTTTATAATGTAAACCGAGATATTTGTTGTAAAATATTCCATATCAGATACTATCTTCTTTCGGTGCCTTATCTATTGGCCAAGGTATGGTCAATAACATTTTCAAAGATTTCATCCGAAAAATTTTGATAGGATCTTTATCCCAGTTTTTTTATGTTCTGGCGATATTTCTAAACTCCGAAGCCTACTAATCACCTACGCAAAGAAAAAGCCAATCCTTGCTGTTTACTGCTGGGAATGTAGCTTAAATTATAAATAAACCATCTTATGTCTGGTGTAGTAATGTATCGCAAACCTCCAGGTCAACCATATTAGTAGCGGTAGTTACTAGTGTCCTTTTAAAGAAAACCGTTCGGCTTAAATCCGGGTACGGGCAGACGGTTGAACTGGTAGATGAACAAGATATTCCCATAATGTGTTTGTAACACATAATAAATCATTTACTACAAAAAATGACAATTTCATCTTGTATTACAGCTGAACTGATTTTATGTAATACCCAGAGCTTGTATAAATATACTGTGGGCGAAAGCAGGCAAATAGATTAACGATTTTAGGACTAACATTTTCTAATTTGGAGTACGGGTGAATTTGTGGTACCGAAATACATTAGGTACACTTATGAAAGCTTGACTTTATCGCCACTTGAGCAAAATACATTTTGCCGCGACTCCAACCAAATTGGTGGGCAGAGTTCTGCTAGAATGCTCCCAAAAACCCATGAGTTACAGTATTTAGCTCTTTGTCATCGAGATAATCTATTTTGGCGTATTGAGAACAAAGTTGGTAAATAAATATGAATTTTGGGCCACATTTGGTCTAAATTCTGGAAACTCTCATGTATCTCAATCCTACAGGAAATCTAAGATTTGCAAACTCAACAGAATTGAGGTCATTGAGAGAATACATTTTTCCGCATCCACAATCAAGTTGCTTCATAAATATGAATGTTGGGCCAAATTAGGCGCAAATACTGATTAATACTCATGTGTTGGAGAATTATGCCTCGGTCATCGAAACAATCTATTTTATCACGATCCCAACGACATTGCTGCATAAATATAGATTCTGAGCAACATTCAGCCCAAATTCTGGCAAACATTCTTGTAGGGAATATAGCTTTTCATTATTGAGGCAATCAATTTTTCAGCGACCTCAACCAAATTTGTGTATAAATATAGATTTTTGGCAACATTCGATCGAAATGCTCGCAAACAGTCGTGGATCTTATTATCAAGCTCTTTTCCATCGAGATAGTATATTTTACAGCATTCAACGACATTGCAATATGAACATAGTTTTTGAACCCAAAATCACGCCAATTACTGACGAGCAGTCAATGGGAACATAAATTATTACGGCCGAAAATGGCACTAAAACGGGAAAAACAGATAAAATCGGGAGTGCCGGTAGCTCAGTGGTTATAAAGGTGTTAAATAAATTTATAACAGGAAAACGTCATGAACTAGATCTTAACGTAATGGCCTAACAGAAAACCATAATGTTTACTCAAATATAAAACAGTCACCTCTACCTAAAATTCTACTCCAAAAATCTGTACGCAAAGTTCACTTAAACTCAAATAAAATCCTAAGCTTCATTTAAAATCCTCCAAATGGCGATAATAAAACTCAAAACTTATTATACATTTCGATAAACGTCAACGTAAAATTACTGGCTCAAATAACCAAAAAATTACCGTCAATACGGTAATTAATTATTAAATTTAAAAATGAATATCCGTCAGGACAAAATAAACAAACGCGATCAAATATTTATAAAGGTCCTAAAATTTAATAAACTTCAAAATAGGGGCGTAATCTCTAAATGCGAAAAAGTTAAAGCGTTCCCAAACAAATAAAACAAACTTACTTACCTTTGTCGCCAACCAGATAAAACGATGGAATCAAAGCAAAACATCCTTTAAAATTGACTTATATCCCCAAAATTCAAAATGACTGAATTGTGTAATAAAGAAATCTTTCTCAAATTATTACGTTAAAGCTTGTGCTAAAATATTAAAAAGTAGTAGAATATCGTCACTTTTAAAACTGCAAAAATCCAAAGTTCTCATGAAATAAATAAACTATTCGGCAATTTGAATGTAAATAAAATATGTAATCTTTTACATTTTGATCAAACGTAAATACTATAGTGTTGTGAGAAAGGAATGGGATTACAATATTATGTAGACTTCATGAAATAATACTCGAATTCATAAACACTATTCATATATTAAGATAAAAAAAATAAGAATGAAAATAAACGATCTGTGTGTCGCTTGCAAGTTTAACTCCCGCAACCTTATATTATAAATATCATAATTTCAAAGAGCACCTGTACCAATATTACTGACGTTGAACATCTCAAATTTAACAACTTTATAATACGTAATTTTTTCTATGGCGTAATTAGAATAAACAATGAACAATATGATACTAAGGTATGCGGGTGAATACACTTTATAAAACTAAATAAACGTGTGAAGGACTACTGAATAAGAAGCATATTCATCCGCCTAAATAGATACAAATAAACACTTGATTAGAACCATAAACAAAAAAAAAAAACATGGAATACTAGATACCTTCATTCGCGAAACAAATTGGTCAATCGAAACTTTCCCCTTCTTTCTCACAACGGGAACGGCAAGTGACCCTTTCGAAATTTGATTGATGAAAACCAATCTTCTTAATCTTACCAATTCTTAAATTATATTTACACGAACTTCAGTACCGAAAAATCTTTAAATCAAAAACCGTATGCTTCGATCACCTTTCCATCTTGTTTAATGTATATACACAAATACTACTTTATTTACAACCGTCCTTTTCTTTTATTTTGCACAAGACATACCATTGCGTTATCTATTTACAGCAAGTTTATCATTCGTTGAGGGTTAGCTGTGTGCGCGAACGTTAACTAGCGAATAACAATAAACTAAAAAAAAATCCGCAAAATAAATGCGATAATCAATCCAAAAATCCGGACCTTTAAACACTAAGTCCTTCTTCGTGGAATATGTAAAACTTTAATGTAATATGTAAAACTTCTAACAAACTATACACAAACGATATGTACCGGGGTGAACGAAGTTTTAAAATCCCAAAAAAAGGGTAAGCAGAAAAGATTTCCCACGGTAGACTTCACTAAACCCCTTGGTAATACGTGAATAGTTCAATCGCCCTCCAACATATCTCGCACACACGGCAAGCGCCGCAACAAACTTGAGTAAATTAACTCTTTGAAACAAAACATTTTAAGTTTTCTAACACCCCAAAAACAAGTAAATATATTTCGCAAGTACAAACAACATCTACCATGAATTTCCTAAAAAGACTAAAAAAAGGGTACAACGTTTATTTAATTTTGAAATCTATGACATTTTTAACACCCCGAAATTCGGTAAAGCGCAAAAAAATGTAGCGTACGTTAATTAGAATTTTTACAAATGTGACAAAATCAGCTCTTGATCATCGCGGAAATCTATTTTGACGCGATACCACAAAAATCCGCAGTGATTATTTTAGCAACAAGCATTTTGAAATTTCCAACTATCACTTACTAGGTATGTATGATTGTTTCGTTTATGAACATATGTAGATTATTTGCTAGACGGTGGCGATAACGTGAAGGGGTGAGAGTGAATATAATGTCAAGCATGGATACAGGAGTGATTGTTAACCTAATACGTTTCTGCGGCTATATGGCGATTCGATTAGCGTATTTTACACAGATACGGTAATATTGTTAGTATAGTAGTAAGGGACTTAAGAGTTACAAGATCATCCTTTTTGGCTCTCCCGATTTATTTATATATTCAAAGTGTTTTGAGTGGATGTATAAAGCGACCCGAATCCCTGATGGTCCATACGCAATGATCATGCCGCTATACGTGTATGATGAAAACCTCTTAAAACCCTCCTACAAGGTAGACGGTAACTCGAATCGAACCCATTACGTCCTGAATGTTAAGCAGATCGTCTACCACTGACCCACTAGCTCGGTATGGTTGCTTGGAACAGTATATTGTAACGATTAGTTAAAGAATTAATAACAAACTAAACGTTTTAAGCGAAATGAAACGTTCTGTTTGAAGAACGATAGCATAAATCATGACAGCTGTGGAATTACACTGAGGATGCACTTATGTAAGATACCATGGAAGTAAGTACTTGATTCACTATTCATATGTTTTGGTTTTCATTAGATTAAAGGAAAGATGTAAATAATTAACTTGTCTATTTTGTTCATTTGACGTGAAATTCCAAATACGAGTTGAGATTATAGTTTAAATTTTAGTCCAGTTTGATAGTTACATCCTGTTTTTATTAAATATAAACTTATTGCTAATTGCGCAATAATCCATAGGAATTTGATGCATTTACTCTACGATATTTATGTTTTTTTTTATTTTTTGAAACGTAACAATGGGTAACCAATATGTTTACCTGTTGTTGTGGTACATTAGTGTTTGTATATGACTTTTTAGCAAATGCTCTTACATTTCTATTGTGATTATTTTTTGTATTTAGTGGCTTAAACTGTCAGAATAGTATTTGTATATTTTATCCGAACATATTTTTAGTATAGGTGTATAACTGTCACGATTATCACAAATAATTAAAATACCTCTTTCGAGTATTAAATTGTGCATTTTTTAAATCTTTTATACAGATTTAAACGTTTTGATGATTACAATTATTGTTCTCAGTTAATAAAAATAGCTAAAAATTTATTGAGTTGTCAAAATGGGTCTATGCAAAATAAAATCGCTAGTATAAACCTGCTATTATTATAACAGTTTGATAAACGTATTTAAAAGCCAACTATGGAATCAAATTTTATTTTAGTACAGAATAATAAATGAAATATTATTAACCCGTTAGAGGGTGTCGCCTTTAAAGCAGTTTATTAATATTTACTATAATAAAATTAAATTCTATAGTTTGCTTTTAAATATATTTATCAAACTGTTGCGTTAACAACAAGCTTATATTTTCTGGCTTTTCGTATTAATTTAAAAATCTATTGTCATTTACTGAGCACGATAAACGTAAGTGTTATCGAAGTATTTAAATTTGTGTAAAAGATAAATACGAAAAACGCTTTTGATACCCAAAAGGTAAGTGTTTTAATCAATCTCGATTTTTGAGTACTTTGCAGTCAATTTAAAGTATAATACAGAGAACAATGCAATTGTATGTCAAGAAATATTTTGCAATTTTTATTAACAAAAAGATTTTTTTTATTATTTTTGGGTTTGAGTAACCAAAGAGTTTCCTGATTTTAATATAAAGTTTTCAGAACAATTTTGTGATATTTTTCTTGGAGTTCACGTACCGCCGTTTAAGAGAAATTTTGAGTTAGAAAGTGTGTTTAATTTCCAAATTAAGAAAGCTATTTGTAGCGATATTTTGTAGTGAGCCAAAAGGTACGGTAAGTGGTGTGAGGAGCAGAGCACGGGATGTGACGAGTTTATGGTGAATATATCGTCTATACGGACGACCTGAGCTTGTTCATGTCGTGATTATTTTTGGAAATTCCTTACTGACATTTTATTTACCGATTTTTTATTTTCCTTAAGTTTTAACAAGTGCCCTGCCACTGAGCTATGTCAGTATATTTATCAGTGTCGGCTAAAGTCCTAACATTCTTTTATGTCAAAAATAGTCATTTTACACTAACCTTTAGTCTTCTTTGTGTAATAAAGTAGCAGCAAAACATTTAATCATGAATTTTATAAAATTACTTTGAAACAGGATAAATATATTAATTAAATGAAATGTATTATGCGGATTTTAAAATTAAAACATTAAATATAATAAACCATGCTTTTGATAGTATTTACCAAAAGATTAGTGATATAATTATTTTTGTAACTAGGGTAGTTAGATAGGATAGTACTGTATTTGGACAGAATACGATAAGTTTTTATGCGCCTATTACCTCGCTTACGAGTACCATTCTTTCAAAAGTAACAATGAGTGTTACCTCTTCTTTAAATCAAATGCTTACACAATTAATTACTGCGTCAAAATTGAATGAAATTGCAGGGCATTGTTGTTAAATTTGATTACGTCATAAATTTTAAAATTTAAATTATAAATGAAATGAAAATCAATCTTTAGTATTATGGACGAGGATTTGGCAATAGAAACAATTCGGACAATGAGTAAAAATGAAATAAATCATGTTGTGTTATCTTCAATGTAGGGATAGATGGTGGTCAATTTGAAATGGTAGAACGACTAATGAAATGACATACATGTACGAATTGCGAATACAGTTTAAATTTGTGAAAACGAAAAGCAATAACAACGGCATAACGCCATTATTGTTTTCGTTTTATTTGTTGGATTTAACAAGAATAATAGTTATGATGAAAATATAAAACGTTTTATTGTTAATATTTATGTTTGATGTGTGTGTTTAACTAAAATTTTATTAGATATTTAATATGAAACAGGATTACAAAATTTTATATCAACGTGGGTAAATTGGATTTTATGCAGTATAAATTTTAAATATTAACCGTTTTAGTAAACATACCAATGCGATGATACGAAACACTGCTTGTTTCTTGTTTTTAACATTATTGTGAAACCTTTTCTAGAGGTGAATTGTATTAAAAATATAAACACTATCACTAAACACTTCATCAGGTGTAAATACAATACTTTATTTTACAAGATCGAAAATATGACTAATGTAGTCTACTCTTAGGGTGACTCAAGTACCTTATGGAGTACATCCAAATATCTAGTGTGGAATAATAAATAACCTTCCAACCTATAGAATAAAATTGAAATAAATAAAATAACTTTAATAATAATAATTTTTTAGGATAATTAAGTAACCTTTTTTAAATATATTCCTAACCAAAATGGGCAACACAAAAACAATAATCTATGTCAGATGGACGTTTAAAATTTCATGTCAGATGGAGGTTAATAGACATCTAGGCATTAAAATAAATGTAACGCCATAAAAGTATCGATAATACCGTTTAAGCGTTTTCAACCCTATATAATTAATTTGCAAATCATTTGAGTAGAATGAGGTCAGCATGCTACAAAATGGAGTGGGGGTAATCCACGCCCCCGTCCCGCACAGGACAAAATGGAATAGGGGTATGGGTGGTTTAGGAGTGGGGGCGATTTTCAACCTCTTGATGGAATTTTCATCCCCTTGACGGCATTTTCACCCCTAATTAAGGTCCTTTTGGCCGTATTAAAAGCTTTTTTGGCGGTATAACCCCCTGGTTAGGATTGTTGGATCCCCTAGGGTGTGGTCTAGCGGACATTTTGGTTGAGTTAGCCCATTAGTGCATGAAGTTAAAAAAATTATTTTAGTATTTTTTCGTTACAAATGGTTTTAATTTAAAAATTAAGTAAAATTTTTATATAAAATTTTTCCTAACTCTAACAGATAATTCGATAGCACCCGTCCCTCTAAGGGGACTCTATGCATAAAATACTAATGCTGCACATTATTAAAAAAATATTCAGGCTTTGTTTTTGTACATATCAATACAGATCTTTGAAATAAAACTCAGGAAAAATAAGGTCTTTTTGTGCCACACAATAATGTCACACTTTTGTATGAAATTCTTCAAAACATACTTTTGGATTCAGTCCACAATCGCACTTTTACAAATAAAATTACTCTTTTTTTACACACTTGACATCTTCTATCAGATTCATTATATTTAATATGTCCCACATTGTCAAATTGAGAAGGATTCACAGAAGGTAAAGTTGTCTTTCCTCTTGATGGCATTTTTCCATGTGTGTTCAAAAGACCCACAGCAATATAACGACGAAAACCAACAAGGATGCACACGTTGAATCGTCCGGGTTGAGCCGTTTCGTAAGTAACCGTTGAAAATTGTGGCATCCAGCAAATAGGCGAAAATTGGCCAATACCATTTTCTTTGCCGGATTCTGCTTCTATAAAGTGCTATGAGGCCATCCATTTTGTCAACACCTCCCATTCCTTTGTTATAATTGGGAATCAATCTTGGTTGAGAAATGCGCTTCTTGGATTTAGAAGTCCTACACCTTGTAGTAATAACAATTTCGTCGTTATCAAAATTTGATGCAACAGTCACTACTTTATTGTCCCTCCATTCATTGGACGACCAACGTATCATTTTTAGTTACAAATTTGCAGGTACCCCTGTCTTGCGATTTCCAATAATTCTTTTCAGGAAGCGGACATTTTCCTGTTAGATTTTCTCGTAGAGTTCCTGTAGCACAGATTTTATTTTCCGACAAATGTCCAAGTAAGTGTAGGCTAGTAAAGTAATTATCGAAATAAACTTTGTAGCCGTTATTTGGTAAAATTTCAGATTTTTCTAGTAATTTGAGCACTATATCGCCCCCAAGACCAAAACGTCGTTCTTCAGTATTATCTTTCGATTTACCTGTATAAATATCAAGACAGCATGTATCCAGAGCTAGTACAAAGGGCCCAGTTCTAAATTCAAAACGAATTGGTTTCCCTTTTATGTATTGTTTAGCATAGTGTTTGCCATAGTATGGTATCATACTCTCGTCAATGGAAATATTTTCCTCTAGTTCACCATGTCTTCTAAATCTGTCATTGAGGGTATCTATTACAGCTTTTAGTTTGTAAAGTTTATCGGAACGGTCAATTTGCAAATTATCATTGAAGTGTATATGATGTAATATGGTTTCGAAACGATTCAATCGCATACTGTTTTTCAAAATTATTGGTACATCAGATGTAGTGTTCGAGAACATTCGGGTATTCGGGTATTTTGCGTAGCCAGAAAGTAACAAAGCTCCAAGAATTACATACCACTCGTCTCTGGTGAGACCAAGATCAATGTTTTTTGTTGTAAATACACATTAGTCTGATAAACTATATTATCCAAAAGTTCTTCGTCGAAAAAAGGTTGAAAAATCTATCGGAGTTTTAGCCAATTGTGCTTCTGCAGATGCCAGGCGAAGTACACAAATATTATTTATGGAAAAGTTAGAATTTCTTGTAACCAAGTGTGATCGGCGAGTAACTTTCCTTCTTTTATTATTGCTTAGTCCAGGTTGTGGGAATAGTTATGCAAGTGGAATCAAATCGTCTGCATCAAATTCATCGTCGACTACATGCCTTATTTCGCCTCCTTGTCGTAAAATTCCTCGTGGCAGATGGTTTATGTCACCTATATGTTCGTCATCGGAGTTGTCGCTATCCTCATCCTTGTCCCTTCATTCGCTTCTGGGGCTCTATGTAAATACCTAACGGCTCATCAACAACGGAACCGTTTTCAATTATTTCTAGGAGCTGATGAAGGAAAATCTGTAAAATATCATATTTTACGGAAAACACGCGATTAGTAATTCTATGCATGGAGACCCCTATAAGGGACGCCAAACAAAACCATGTGTACAATGAAAAATAAGGCATCAAAATAAATAAAGCAAATGTCAATAGTTAGATCTGTCATTTACAATCAAAACCTATGTATATTGTAGATAAGATATGTTTTATACTCCCAAAAAAACGAATTACTACTTATCCGCCAAGCTTAGTAGAATAAAGGTTTTCATCCATATTCAAATAAACTGAAACATTAGCACCAACAAAGATAATACCACTGGCGACCGATTACTTGAACGATCTCGAGACGACTGAAAACTACTATCCAACCTGCATATTATCAGTAACGGTAGGAACCAATAATAGATGACCGTTCTTTAAAGGAGACTCTATGCACTAATGGGTTAAGAAGGGGTTAAGACTAGATAATGACTTCATTAAGGTGGGGTTAAGACTAGACCACACCCATTCCCTTTACCTAATTGGTTGTACGTGTACTACTAAGGCGGGGTTAAGACTAGACAGCACCCATCCCTTTACCTGATTGGTCGGGCGAGTTTCCATCCCCTGGCTTCTGTTTGGTCCTTAGCCCCACTACTCAGCAACTGGGCTCTGATTGGAGGACTAGGTATTCTGATTGGTTATGCCAGGAAATCTGAATAGAACAATTAAAATGCCCATAAGGTGTGAAGCATAAGTTTTGTTGTTATTGATTGAATTTATCTTTTGTTTAGTATTAGTAGGGGAAATGTGATATATGTAGGCGCATGTAAAGGCATGCGCAAGAGGTGTGTTGTATATAGCATTATAAGACTAGATGTTCTCACGTGCTTACATAACAAGTTAAAGTGATTAATTAATTACAATAACCAGTCATTATTCATAGTAGCTAGTACAGTTTGGCCAAAGTAATAAATATTTTCAAATGTTAATCACTTTGACTAGATATTATGAAACTGTTTTTAACACTCAAAGACAAAAACGTGAAGAAAACCATGTAATTGCTAATGCTCTAAAATACAATATACAATAAGTGTACATTAGTTACAATCATAATCACAAATAGAAAAAGTCAAATCCAAACCTGTACTGGGTTCAGGTGTATTTTGCTGGCAAAATTTAATAGACAATGTTCTGGTTGTACAAAAAATTTAAAAAAACCCTTACTTTTGGCGTTGGATCGAAGTTCTGGAATCAAACGAAACATATGTTATAAATTTCATTATTTAACGCTACTGGCGTTATACTACATGTACTTCTAAATAAAGACCCTTACGGAAAAGACGTCAGTACTGAACGCTAAAGACGCGTACTAATTTCAGCCAATAGCGACTCAAAATCATCCAGACGAAGATGCCGTTCATTCCAGGTTTACGCACCGTAAGTGCTAACATCTCTAGCCAGGTAATACACAGCTTAGTACAGATATTACTCTTGGTATCTTGTTTAAAACTTCAATGGTTAATGCATCGGTTAAGAAGGAATCTATCCTATGTCCATTTTTGTTTAAATGGAATATTAGCATGATAGATTATGTCCGACTATGTTCTAGGTGACGCACAGATATCCAATGTCCTACTTGGTTTCATGAAAAAGAGTTTTTAAAAGTATCCTATCTTTATCCCTCCCATCAATAAAACTTATTATTCTAAGCCCATCACATGGACAAACGATACCCTTACGCTCTTTAAATTGTCTGGAAATACGATAGAGTGTCGTAAGTGTAATGGTGTCTTAGTGTTTTGTTATTATAAAATACGTTTAAAACAATGTGCTCTAGTAGCAAAAAAAGCGCTATGGCTCAAACAAAATCCATTATCCCAAAAACATGGTAAGTTATAATTTATACTAAATATAACTCTTTTGTAGTAATAAATAGAAAAATAAGTATACATTTTTTCTAACCTCTACGAATAAATATGGTAGTGACTAATGCTAGCGTTGTTGTGTTTTTAAGAACGATTACGTTTCCTCTTCTAGAATCAATTTTTAACAAGTTTTATATAGTTTTAGATAGATATTGTTTTAGATAGTTTTAGATATGTTGACCAGTTTATTCTAACTGTATTAGTTGTCTGGTTAAAAAGTACTCTAATTTAGTTTGTAGTAATTATTTAGATACTCAATTTAAGTAGCTCTTTAAAATGAAGCTCCATATTTGGTTTGTAGCAGGCCTAATTCTTGGAGAGCATGAGTAATATACTAACAAACAAAATTATTAATATATTTACTTTTCTTGTGAATAATTTTCCGTGCTAAAAGATACCATTGACTAGTAGTTATAAACATCAATTTTGAAGCACGCTCTATGGTGCTATGCATTACTGTCACCCTCATTTTGTGTGCCCAAATTCGAAAAATTATGTGTTATTTTAACTTTGTATTTTACGGGTCCACATATTAATAATATAAATACACATAAATTGCGATTCTACCCCTTGCAGTTATCGAATAAAAGCAATCTCCTGAATAACTTCCAATTTTGAAACTACACCTTGATGCTAATGACTCATCCCACATGAAGCAGCGTCGTTGTTTTTCTCCAGCGTTGTTAAGTTATAAATCAGTATTAGACTAATAGTAGGCTTGCCCTACTTCAGGTTTTGGACAAGGAAGAACTTGCTGGAGATCTAATACAGCAATACGAAATAAACTATCTCCCTAATCTTAACTTATCCTCATTATTTCTCGAACTTCTCATCCTGCCTTTGTTGGAGATGTGGTTGTCGAACTTTTCTTACAAGACGGCCTTTTTTCCATTGTGGACTTTTTGAAGTTAATGTACAAATCAGAATGATTTTTGCAATGTGAAACCACATAGTAAAATCGTTTGGAAAATAAAACAATATAGGAATGTGCTAGCAGCTAGCATGGATTTTTTATAATGCTACCATAATATCTTAGGTATACATCATACATTTTGCTTTACAAAGACGTTAATAATCCCTGATTAGTTTGGGTGTTTCGCCAATGCGTGGTTGACATGTTAATCCTGGCTGATCTTCTTCTAACGTACAGCTAGAGGAACATTTTTTTGCAGTCAATACAGACAATATTTAAAGTATTAAGAAAAAAATGTCTGACATACGTGAGTTTTTCTCCACTGTGACCATCAGTTCCAGCGCTGGCAGTCTTTGGTTGAACACTTGCTCTAATTTTGTGGCATTCTTCTGATTTACATTAGACGAGTTATGCTTTTATCTACAAAGCCCGCATAATATCTTGCTATGTAATCTCTTTGACAGTTAACGTCACCTAGTGACTAGTATTCCAACATTCGTGGCTGTTTGACTTATATAGCTTTTTTGACATATTCTTCATTTGTCAGTATTACTTAAGTAAGTATTTTGTTATTTGGTATTTTAATGCTTGTTTTTTGCAGGGCATATGTCTAGCTTGTTTGTAAAAGATGATACATCAAAGATGGAATTACCCAATGCGCAAATCCAAGACACAATTGCTACAAATTCAGCCGATGCAATAAATATTCCAACGTTGACCTCTCTGAAAACCTATTGCAATTTAGCCACAGTAGCAGATAAAATTGATAGCAGCGGCACTTCTGCAGACAAAATAGTTTCGAAAATACAGATGGAATGGAAATGCAAGTAGAAGAGTTAAATACCGTCGACCCGGAAACAGAACTTAGTTCTGAACAATCTTCAGAGAGTGATCCTTATGCAGATGGTGATTCTCACTATGTACCAGAACCTTAACAACCGGAGCCAGATACTTCCCACGCTGATGCTGAAGCAGAATCTTCCTTTATCGATACTGAGCCAGTTATTAAGAAGTCTAGAAAACGACAAAGAAAATCATGTGATTGGAAGAGAACAAAAGTTAAAAGCTGAGAAACCTTGGGAAGTGTTATATAAACAGCAAGAATAAATTAATTACAGAAAGACAGGTGAACTATAGTCAGAAATGTAGTTAGAGATTTTCTGAAAATCAAAGAAATAATATCTTTCTGGAATACTGGTCACTTGGTGACATTAACCGTCAAAGAGATTACGTAGCAAGATACTCGTCTAAGAAGAACAAATCAGAAGAATGCGGCAATTACCACACCAAGTATTCAACGAGAGACTGCCAGCACTGAATCTGATAGTGACAGTGACATAGAACCTGTGCCCAGCAGAAGGAAAAAGTCGTTTTATTATCACTTACCTTTGGAAGGTGGAGAAAGAAGTCACGTGTGTCAGACATTTTTCCTTAATACTTTAGGTATCAGCCATCAGATAGTCAAAACTGTTTGCAAAAAACTACACCCCTCTGGCTCTGCGGTTCAAGAAGATCAGCGAGGATCGACATGTCATCCACGCGTTGCTGAAAATTCCAAACAACTAACCAGGGATCATATATCGTTTTTTAAAAAAGTTGAAAGCCATTATAGCCGAAAAGATTCTAAGAAGGAATACCTCTCACCTACCCTCAATATAAGCAAAATGTACGATTTATACCTAAAATATTGTGGAAGCATTAAAGAAACCCCTGCTAGCAAATCCACATATCGGTTTATTTTCCTAAACCATTTTAATCCGGGATTTCACGTTCAAAAAAATCAGTGTTCTTTGCGCACTAACTTCAAAATCTCCACGTTGAAAGAAAGGGCCGCCTTGCAGCAAACGTTTGATAGACACATCGCCAATAAAAACAGGATGAGAAATTTGAAAAATAAGAACAAGCTAAGAGCACAGAGCAATAGTTCATTTTGTATTGCTGATTCGACCTCCAGCTAGTTCCTCCTTGTCCAAAACTGAAGTTGGTCAAGCCTACTACAAGTCTAAACTTATAACTTAACAGTCTTCGACGTTGCAAATAAACAAGGCTATTGCTTTGTGTGGAGTAACAGCTTCAAGAGGTAGTTCCAAAATAAGAAGGTATTCAAGAGATTGATTTATATTCGGATAACTGCACTGGGCAAAATCGCAATAAATAAATATCTAGATTGTATGGAACTGTAACTTCATCGTCGGCGCATATTCCTTTTTATCGATACTGCTTATTTCACTGTCAGTGTCAGATTCTTTGTAGACTTTCTTACAACTTTGCTTGCGTCTGTTTCCTTTTTCCTCCAAATTGTGTTTGTAAGCGGTACTGGTTAAGACCTCTGGATTCTGTTTTTCCGCACATTCTTCTCTATTTTTTTTATCTGTGTCAGTACCGGTAAAAGTTTTGAAATAAAGGTTGGGTTAGGTATAAGATAAAGTTGTGTGCCTGGTGATACTGATTGACTGCTTGTGCATGTTTGTGGCGACACTGTTGGTCTGTTTGTCTGCGGCGGTAGTTCTATTAGTTGTTGGGATGAATGTTTAGGCGGAACAAATTCGTCTTCTGTAAATTTTCAGGATTAAGTGGATATATTACAGCGGCGGTAAAACCAGAAGCTTTTTACATTGGCCACTTGCTCGTATGCAACTTAAAATTTCCGCAACATCATAAGGGCACAATGTATTTCCTTCTTGCGGGTTGGAAAATTTTCTCTTCAAAATAGAGCATTGTCTGCTGTATGCGTTTTTCAGTGGCCCAAATAACGTAAGGTCGAAGAGTTGCAATTTATGCTATGTATGGGGTGGTATGCTGACCATAACTATTCCATGATTCTTGCAGAATTGATAGATGGACAACGAAATATGACTGGAATGGTTATCTAGTATAAGTAATACTGGGTTCTCAACAGTAGACGATACCTTAGCTTGTTAATATTTAAGTCACATTACAAACATTTGTTCGGTGCTCCATACATTATTGTGCAAGCGTAAATAGACCCAGCAGGTCCTTTTTTTTAAGGCGAGGACTCATCCTCAGTCGTGGGGGAATTAATATTGGTAGCACAAAGTTTCCTGTGATATCGCAAATCACGGTAATGTTTTTATCGCATTCCCATGAACAAATAACACCAAACTGTTTTACACCGGTCAGGGCCAGCCTTTTACCGACTTGTTTTGGTGTTGTAGACACCCCTGTCTCGTCTATATTATACAGAGTGTGCGATAGATTTTAGGGGGCGAAGTTGTTTTGTGAAAAATATTCCTATGAATGTAGGTCGAAATATGCTTCGTTTCTGAGATACAGAGTATTTAAATTTTAATTATTTATTTATTTTTATTAATTATTTCAAAGAGTTTTAAAGATAGTGCCTCGAAATTTGCAAAATGCATTATCTCTTCTATTATAAAAAATAGCAAATTTTATAAATGCGGAAATGGCAGATATACATTTTCCCTATGGTCGAACTAATGGAAATGGTTTGCAAGCTCGAAGACTGTATGCTGAGTTGTATCCAGAACGTAAGATACCTCATCACACAATATTTGGTCACCTTCACCAACGTTTATGCGAAAACGGTACATTTATGAAACGAACTGCTGACTGTGGGCGTCCTCGAGAAGTACGAACTATGCAACTAGAAGAAGCAGTTCTCGATATAGTTTCGGAGTCACCTGAAGCATGTACTCCAAAAAATTGCCAACATATTGAATGTAAGCAACTTCACCGCATGTAAAATTCTAAAAGAGCAACAATTGTATCCGTTTCATACTCAATATGTACAGGCGCTTGTACCTCGAGACTTACCGCGTCTAGTTCTTTGTTCTCAATGTGACCACTCAAAATTCTAATTTTTTAAATGGCGTTTTGTTTACTGACTAGGCAAGTTTTTCCAGAGATTCTGTACGAAATTTTCATAACAACCACATGAAAATCCACATGGAATTTTTCAAGCTCATTTTCAACATCAACTTTTATGGTTTATGCACGATGGTGCCCCAGCCCATTTTAGCATTAATATACGTCGTCATTTAGATACAGCATATCCAAATTGTTGGGTAGGTAGGGGAGGTACACAAAATTGACCAGTTCACTGTCCTCAAGATCGCTCAGATTTCTGTATTTCGGATTTTTTCAGGTCATTAGTTTACCACAATGCCCTCGAAAATGTAGAAGACCTTAGGAATCGAATTACAGCCGGCTGTGAGACAATAAGAAATACACTCTAAATATTTCAGCGAATACTACAGCTGATGAGGCGAAGAGTTGACTCTTTTATCACGTGCGAAGGAGGTCATTTTGATCATCTGTTGTAGGTTTGCGCTTATTTAAGATTATTTTTATCACTGTTGTTTTGTGTTATTGTTTTGGTTTAATGTTACTGTATTAGACAATAAAACTTTTTAGAAATATTGATAGCAACCTACCCAAAGCGTTTTGCAAATTTCGAGTCAATATTTTTAAAACTCTTTGAAATAATTAATAAAAATAAATATAAAATTAAAATATAAACACTCTGTATCTCGGAAACGAAGCATATTTCGACATACTTAGGAACTTTTTTTCGCAAAATAACTTCGGTAATTACGCCCTAAAATCTTTCGCAATTATTTACAAACGCCCTGTATATACGATCTTAGCCGATATTATACTTGGTTAGAACTTGTTCTAGATTAGCACAAAATCTATCCACGGAATTTCTCTTTATAAAACCTCTAAACCAGTCTGATCTTGTCATCGCTACTTCCTTATTAAAACGGTGCTTGATATAGCTTATTTCAGCACATCCATGGGCCATTTTAATTTTCAAATGGCGTCTTAAAGTTGCCTCATGAATTCCAAAATCTCCAGCAACTGCGCCGATTTTACGTCCTTCCTCTATTTCATTAAGTGCACGTAAATCAATTAAAAATATGTTGTTATATTATTTTGACAGTAAATTAGGACTTTAGTTATATTGTATGAAATAACTTACGACGTAAATGTTATTTTTCAAAGTCCAATTGACGTTAAATTCAATTAGTCTTACGATATTAAGTACAATTTTTTTGCAATTACTTAGCACATTTTATCTTAACTCGGTAAAGAGTGACAAATATTATAAAAAGCAAAATTAGATGTCGTTGTGAGTATTCTGCAGAATATAAAGTGCATCTTAGCCGGAGTCTGGAACATACACTACTTACAACTTAATGCAAAGACAAAACGTTCCCTAAAACTTTTATAAAAGCAAAAGTGATTCCCACTTTTAATTTTTGGCTGATACTTTGACTTAGTTATTAATGCTATCCTTATCTACAAATATTTGTTACGTTTGAAATTCTTGTGCGAATTTGGGTTATTTTATATTTACTTTCATTTCTGTTTTATCACCCTCCAGCTAATTAGCAAAATTTAAAAAATTTTCAGGCCCTAAATTTGAATAATGGTTTTTATTTCTGACATGTTTAAAGTAAATATTGATTCACTTTTCACCATTAAATTTTAACGCTCAAGGTAAATAATAAAATTTCTTATTCATCTAAATTAAGTAAAAATTTGAATTTAACAAATTTGTAATAATATCTTTTTGACGGTTAAATATAGTTTTCTGATCTGAATTGATTGAATTGTAATTTTCAATTGAGTTCATTTCAGATGATTTGTTTTTTTTTTGTTTATCAATAAACGTTCTGCTTTATTAAAGATTGTTGTTTTTATGAATAATGTGTATTCAGGTGACTTAACATTTATTTCTCTCAAATAAATTAGTTACTTTCTTTAAAAGAGAAAGGTTTTTTTTTCTATAGGTTTAAGAATAAATAAAGCATCTAACGACGTTGAATGTCTACACAAAACTTTGCTAATTTTCCTTTTTATAGATCTTTTTTTTATGCATAAGTAAACACATTAATTTTATTGCCTTGCGTTTTTAAAGTTGGAGTTTTATTAGTATTTTGTTATATTTTCTATGCTAAAAATATTGTTCCTTTATGGTTTATTTTCAGATATCTTAAAGGGTGTTTACAATAATGTAGTTAAAATATTAAACATCAATTTATTTTTATTTTCTAACAATCAGCCTTATTCTGGTGACCATTGAAATTGATTCAATATTGGGTATTGCCATATATTCAAATATTGGAAGCGATTTGCAATTCTGGTGACCATATTGAAATTGAAAATTGACTCAATACTTGACTCAAGGTTGAAAAATTTGAAGGGTATGTAGTAGTAACTGTTTTTGTGTTCCAAGGTTGAAATTTATTTATTTATTTAATTTATTAAAAATTTAAGTAATGTAACAATTTTATCTTTACTTGAGAAATAAATTAATCATTCTATGTAATGCTGCTAAACAAGTATAAAAAGATTTTATCAGTCCTTCCAGCATCTTCAATTTCTTATATTGTAGTGTATAAAATGTATTGTTGATTTTCTTGGTAAATTGTCTTTCTCCTACAATCAAGTTTTACTAACTATAAAGAAATGGTTATTAAACTACTTAACTGTAACGTATTCTAGTTGATACAATTTTTGTTTGTATTTTTGGTAACCTTACTTTGGGTAAACCGAGTTCATTAACATCCATTCCAATCACTACCAACATGCTTAGCCCATTCAGCAGTTTGCATTCAAGATCAGTGAGGAACATCTCGATTGCTGGTCCTCCTCCTGTTAATCTTTGGTGGACATAAATTTTTCTCGCCTTTTTCTTAGTTCTAGAAGTCCAATCACTAAACACTTTCTTCCATTCATATGCACGTTTGGAAGTCCCATATTTATTGATCTCCAAGCACAAGACTTCAAATGCATTGTCTGGTATATTAATTCCATATTCATTTGTATAATCCACATATATACTAAACTGATTATAATTAGGTTTGGACCCTGAACAAAATGAAACAACTATTACAATCTCGTGTATTGTATATATATAATATAAAATTCAATTGTTAACAATAATTTATAATTTATGCTCTAGCACATCAGCTAACCGATTAATGCTATTAGCTATAGCTTTTAAACCTTCCCCAATCTTCTTAAAACCGTCAATTTCAGATTTACGGCTTTCTTCATATGCTTGTAATAATTGTGATTTTTCTATAATTGATTAATAAGAGATATGAATACTATTATAACAATTAAGTAGCACCTACTTTTACTAATCTTTCGTTTTTGTTTTGCACATTGTGTTGTAATAACTGAAGAAGAAGCCTTTGGTGGAAGGGATTCCTGGTGAGTCACAACATCTTCCTTTTCATCAATCTAAAATTTGATGCTACTATTCAAATTTGTTAATTTAGTGGTGATAATTTTAAATATTATTAGTTTTATATGAAATGCAGATGCTTACATATTCTACTACTATATTATTTGGTGGTACACCATGCAGGTCTCGCTCCTAAAAGTAGTAATAATTGTAATCGTTTTTAATTTCAATTAATTCATATATTTTCAAATTTGGTTACTTAAGGTAAAATGGGGTAACATTGACACAACTTTAAAATTGATTTTTTTTTTGGCACATAGCAGTTTGGTATATGACTGCTTTTGTGACAGAATGAAGATATATTAACCTTTTCTACACTGTATATGATGGAATATGAATATACCAAGTCGTTTACAGAATTTAATTTTTTTTTTAAAAAGTGGTAATGTGTCAATGTTACCCATGGCAAGTCTAACATTGACACACTCATAAAAACAACTAATACGTCAATATTTTGCATGTATAGTGTAACATTGACAAATGTCCTAGATATTTTTATGGAAAATCATAGAAATAAAACAATAAATACTTAATTAAGAAACTTTATACTTAATTTTAGATAGTTATACACCTACGTATTATAATAAAGCCTAGTTAATCTTAGGAGGCGCTTTATAATTAGAAGGAAAAGAGTTGACATGAAAGTAATGCATTCCCTTTTAATATAAGGTTCGCGCAGAACCATAGCGACATCATCATCATGGTATTTACTATCCCAATCTTCAAAAATTTTATTGTGCAAATCTCTTGTGTTGTCTCATTTTTCCCTTTGTAGTGCTGTGTATGGCAGTTGTCTATCTAAACAACTTGTTAGGAGAGTACAGGTTATCCAAAACTCGTGCGTGCGTTTAATTTATGGTCTTAAACGATACGATCGTATCTCACGTAAATTAACAGCTATTCCTTGGCTTAATATGGAACAAGGTCGACTTCTTCACTCAGCTAAATTATATCACAAAATATAATGAATAAATCACCTCCATATCTGCATAATAAGATTTGCTTTCGTACTGATGTACATCCTGTCAACATACGGCGGAAGGATTTAATTACTGTTCCTAAACATAATTTAGAGCTGTTTAAAAATCATTTTCACACAATGTATGTAATTTATATAATTCACTTTCGCCGAGTATCAAACATCTTTCACCAACTAATTTTAAAAACACTTCGTAAAACCTGCTGTGCACTTAGACACCGTTAAGTTACTACATATATACACGTCCCATTTCATCTCTATTGTCATTTCATTTCCTTATTTAAAACTTTTTCATTGCATGTATTACTCATACTCAGCTCATCCGTCTATTGTAAATTATAATTTGTCGGGCTAAGTGGAAGAGCACTGACGGATTTAGCATCCCGAAAGTGAACTTCGCCCTTTGGACATCGTAATCCGCATAGCAGCTGGTCATTTAACTTATGTATATTCTTTGTGTCCAAATAAAGACATTATTATTATTATTATTATTATTATTATCTACAGATACCAGGCTTTGATCGGGTATATCAGGGTACACAAAATATATTTGCTTCTTTCTCAAAAGTTGACCATAATTTCGCTGTCATTTACTTCCAACACTTGTCCAACATAGTGAATGCATTCTTCCTTTTCTACACAACTTTTAGAATTATTAAATCTGACGAGGACCCATGAATTTGCAACTATATTTTGGTTACTTCCGTCGAACTTCACAAATTCCTTTGCTTTGCCACAATTATCTTCTTCTGTTACACTGCTATTATTTTCATCGTGTGAAATGTCATCATCTGTATCATGGACCAGTTGTAAACTAGCATCACTATCTGAGGTTTCTTCAGTTTTTCAACAGGCTTCTTGCTTTTTGTTTTGAGTTTTACTTACTGTTAGTTTTCTTTTGTTTTCTCATTTTCTATCATTCTTAGTCTAACATCGTCCGCTGTTAATGTTTCCGCAAATTTTCTTCTGAGTTTACTTCTTTTTGTATTACTGTTTTGACTTCTTGCCGTCTTAATACAGTCATTAGTGATAATTCCAACTTTTTAGTAGGTGTAATATCTTCCAACTGTTCAGGAAGTGGAGTAGTTGGTGGTGAGGATTGACTGTAATCTGCAAAATCGGGTGTTGGTGTTTCATTTTCTTTTCTACTGTGGATGTGGTTGGTTGAATTTTATTTTCTGAAGAACATATGACGGTTGATGATATGGATTTTTTAATATCCTTTCTTTAGATAACGGAAAAATTCCAGACCCCTCGAAACCACCTACTGCATTGGCCCTAGAAAACACCCAGTTTCTTGAAGTTTTTTAACAGGTCAGGAAACACTACCTTGTCGGCGTTCTTAAACCCAGTTTCTTGATAAAAACTTTTTAGAACATTACGCCATGCTGTTTTAACAGGTTTAAAAACTCCAACATCTAACGGCTGTAGAACATGCGATGTGTGCGAGGGCAAACATAACAGTTCAATATTGTTTTTTATAGCCATGTCAATAAGTTGTAGTGTTATGTGGGAATTGTGGCCATCAAATATTAGTAGTTTCGGTCCACTTAACGCAGCAGTAGCTCTCACAAAAACATTTTCGAACCAATCTGCAAACTGGGCTGCCTCCATCCATCCGGATGGAGAACAGTATTTTCTGGTCCATTTTGACACCATGTTGCGTAAAGATGTAGACCTTTGTAATTTACAAATAAGGGAAGATATTCACCGATTGCACTACAACATGCTAGAACAGTGTAAGTAGTTTTGTTACAGTACCCACAAGTTTCAGTGGGTTGTGTGAACCTCTGCGACATAAAATTTTTGAATACCAGCGTCAGTTTGAAAGCCTGATTCGTCACAATTAAACACATTCTGTGGCTTATTCGACAATTCCAGCCTTTCAATCGTGGCTTTTAGCTTTTCGTAAAAATCGTTGAGCACTTCCAAAGAACAAGCATCTGCCCTATTTTTAGGTAGATTTTGTGCGACTCTGTTACTGAGTTTTTTCTTCCAACGACGTTCAAAAGATTTAATCTAGTCAATACCTGGTAATCCATTTTTAAATGGATTTGGACGATCCATTCGTTTGAGATAATCCTGAACACAAATACGTAATTTAAAACGATCGAGTCCGAAGCCCCAGTCAGCTACTTTTATTATAGCATTTACCAAGAGTTTTTCTTCTTGTAAAGTGAGTACTGTGGGGCGGCCAACTGCTTTGCATTTATAGTTTTTCAAGTGGTTTATTAACGTTGAACGGTTAATTCCATACATTTCACTAGCTCTCTTGACACTTAAACTTCCATTTTTTACTTGATTTATGGCGTTTACTATACTGTCTTCATCATAGGTTTTATATTTTCTGGGAATTTCGCCAATCTTCTTTTTGCGGGGGACATTTCTGCAAAGAGAAAAAACATTGACACATTTATAGAGTGTAACATTGACACAGGTGTCAATCTTAACCTTCACTTACGAAAGTAGAACTTCATCAAATTACAGAATTTAAATTGAAATAAACTAATATTTGTTAACGCGTAATATAAGAAATTACTTACTTGGCAAAGTTTTCTATAGACGTGACTAGATGGCGGAACTATACACATAATTTTACAACAAAAGACAGAACGTAAATTTCTTTTCAACTAAAATTAGGAGGGAATTTTGAAAATGTGTCAATGTTTCCCCCATGTCAATGTTACCCCATTTTACCATACATCTTGTTCTAGATTAGGGCTCTTGGCTGTGGAGCCTAATTCTGGTATATTCGTACCATCCACAGCAATTACACCTGCTACGTCGATAAAATCCTTCTCGTGTGGTAACAATTTTTTGTTTTCCCTTGCCTTTTTCCGAGTGGCCGATTTCCACTCTGTGAAAAGCTGGAAAGGAAGATTAGCCTTATTGTTTATTTTCAGTTGTCAAATTACCTTTTTCCATGCACTCACGTTTTTCATAGGGCCATCACCACTGGAATTTAATTTTAAGGGCAATTTTTCCCAAATAGCGTCTATTGTAGTTTGGTCCTCATTGGGGGATATCTTACCAGTTTTTAATATGGGGTAATTTCTTAAAAAGTCAATATATATGTTGTATTGTTGTTTAGAGGTCCACAATTTTTTTTTCTATTGCACTTTCCATTTTAAAAACAAAAAACACGTGGGATAATAAGAGTTGCGCACGACAATATGGCTGATTCACAACTATAATATTGAAACAAATGTTAACCTTGGAACGGTTACCAATGTGGCCACAGGAATTCCTAATGCTGCCAACCTTGGTTCAAACATTGAAATAAATTCAATGTTGGTCATTTTCCAATGGTCACCAGAATAAGCCTGATTGACCATCTAAAAAGGGATCAATAATCATTGACACAGCCGCTCTTATGAAACATGACGTTAACCACCAATTGCCGCCTCTCATATGGTGCTGCACAATACTAAACAATGTAAACATAACCTTACAAGCATTAAATAACATTAACAGGCCTTTTAATGTTTAAATTCTGCTAAATTTATTCGAAACTACACAAAGAAACAATTTGGTAATTGAAACGTGATTATGTTTCGTTTATAAATTGTGTACTTGGTAACAGTTGTCAGTCGCATATTATAATAAGTGTTCAAAGTGATCATCACCATTATCGAGACAGGCATCCACTCTCCTTTTCATGCTTTGTTGAAAGCTGCCTCCAATTATTGTTGCGTTATGTTGTGTACAGCCGCTTCGATAGCTGCACGTAATTCGGCAAGTGGAGGCCAAAGCTTACTTCCAATCATTCGGTAATCAAGGTACTGCAGCAAACATCTTGTTGTTTCTGCAGCTGTTTGTGCAGTTGCATTGTCATGCTGAATGAAACCCTCTTGCAATTCGTCATCATGAAGTTGACCAACAAAAACTTGTAGCATAGCACGATGACGTTCAGCATCAACAGTATCGTTAAAGAATATTGGTCAAACAATTCGCCTCCTCGACATCGCTATCCACACTCGTTATATGCTAGCTCTCAAACGGGACGGTTTTTGACGTGCGAGAACCTTACATAAACATTTTTCGTATACGTTCTTCGGAGCCGATTAGCAAAAAAGAACATACGACTGTACGAAAGTAAAATAATCCTTTATATCCTAGAACAGACGCAACCAAGCTCTTGTCGGATTTGTGTGATTTTCATTACGTAAATCCGGTACCAAAGCCAGGTCCAAGATTAATAATGAGGAATGAGGAGGAAGTACTCCAGATACAAAAGCACACAAAACCGTGGAACGCGACGACCCGCAACTGAAAAAGAAAATAATAAAACTGAAAGCCCAGTACAGAAGCGATACGGCAGCCTTTCCGACACCCCGTCCGGAGGAAGCAAAAGGTCTCCTACCAGATATTGAAGACGCCCTCTCTGAAGAGGAATTTACAACCGTCACTGAACATGGCGGCACAGCAAGAAAACGAGTTGAAGTGGAACCACCATCAAAGGCAGAACGCATCTCGCCGTTATTCGTCCACTATCAGGGAGATTACACAAGAACAATCGAGAATCTTTCGACAATAAATATTAACCCAAAACGCGACAAGAGTCCGCGTCGAGACAACCTAAAAGCGTAACGGCATGGAACAGTGTCACAGTTGTCAAAGGTACGGCCACACAACCAGCGGTTGCCACGCTCCAGCGAGGTGTGACAAGTGCGCGGGGCCCCATCACACAAGAAAATTCTCGGTAATCAGGAATCAGGGAACCGAGAAAATGTTGGAATTGCTTCGGGCCGCACACGGCAAACTACCGCGAATACCCCTCACATCCAAGATACGGAAAAACGGAAAACGTAAGAAGAAACGAAAGACCAACATAAAACATCAGACTGCCATCAAGAACCGCTGAAGTCGGAATCACATACGCATAAATAACTGCAAATTCGAAAAAACTACATAGGTCTAAGACGACGATTTCGCATTAATAATCCGGATTGTTAAAGCGCTACGATCCGAAAATCAAATATAACACTTTACTACAAGGATACAAACGCCGCACCAATCTAGCGGCCTACACCATCTAAGACAACAACGGGATGATCGGACGCACATAGCGGCAGAAGATCATTCCCGGCACAAAATGAAGGTATAACATACTTACCAGCAAAATAAACAATGGGACGAAGGTATAAAGGGACAGGTCCCGCAAATACCGAAAATAATCAATAAAAATGGAAAAATGGAAATGGCTATCCACACGCCTACTTTAACAAGACGGAAGAGGAGCTTCCTGATAGACATTCGGGTTTTCTGGACTCAAGTTTGACAGTTTTGAGAATTGACGTAACCGCTTAAGTGAAACCATGCCTCATCGGAGAAAAAACTTTTGTCCAACAAGTTGTCGTCTCGTAGATATGCATTGAACCAATTACCATAATTTATACACTTTTGAATGTCGGGACGATGAAGTTCTTGTAATACTCTTATTTTGTACGGATAGAAATGTAATTTTCTCTTGACAATTGTGTGAGGTGTTCCATATGACAAGCCAGTTTGTTGCGACAATTGTCGCAGTGGTTTTTGGAGACTTTGTTCAAGACGAGCACGAACATCTTCTACAACCTCCTCATTAGCAAGTGTGGGGCTTCCTGTATTACTAAACCGCTCAATTGCACGATAAACCAGGCGGCGTGTAATATCGTAATCGACATCATCGTCAGGATACGCTTCTCGAAATTATTCTATACATAGGCGAATTGAATATACCCAAACTCGATTTTCGGCTTTATTTCCACTACGGAAACAGGATTGCAAAAGAAATTTATTCTCTTCTAGAAAAAGGGCGTGTTACACTTTGAAATTATAAAACATGAATCTGTTGTTTAAAATGCAGTTTAAATACCGTGTAATTATTTGATAAAGATTGGTAGTTTTGAAAGAGGCTGTTTTGTAGAAAATGAAAAAACGGGAAATAATCGTGGTAAAAAGCAATAAGCAGATTAAAGAGGCGAATTATTAGAGGTTGTGTTTATTATTCGCCAAAGATATACTATCATATGCGGTGCCGCAAATACCAACTCATATTTTATAAGAGCGGCTGTGTCTGGTATTTTTGATCATGTTCTTAAAACGTATATTTTAGCAGAGTTTAATTTTTCATACAATGTATCAAATTAAAAGTAGAACACTAAATGTAACTAATTTAGTCCGAATGCATTATTGGAAATGTATGTGAATAACAAAAGTAAGAAACATGCAGTTATGCAGACTTCTTGTTGAAACATGGCAAAGTAAAAAATTTAACAAGGTTTTTAAGCTCCAATTTGTGAGCGTATGTGTAATTCTGTTTCATACAGAGTAACAAAAAAGACGAAATAGTACAGGTGTACTATTGTATTTTTACGATAGTCGTGCCCTTTCGCTCATAAATTTCAAATGGAGCAAACATTTTTTTTATTTATTATTTAACTTTTTCAACAGCAGAATTTTATCATAACACTTTTAAAAGTGACAAAGAAAAAAGATTGAGAAAGAAAAATACAGCCGGTGAAATCGATATATGAATAAAATAAAGCGTACACTGTAAAAAACAAGTAATAACTAACGAAATGTACAAAATGGCACAAAACAATTTAAAATAAACATATTATAGAAATAAAACGTAATAGGTATAAACGTGAAACCGCAACAGCAGTTGATACCTAAAAATAATTTTTTCTTCAGACGTCAATAAAAGATGACATTTTAAACTTCACCTGACAACTTTAAAGTTTGACATTTTCACCGGTGGCTGCAAAAGTATTTTGCATCCCCTCGCAGCGGATGCAAAAGTAATGTAAGTTAATAACTCAAACACCCAATTTGGAAAACAACGAAAACAAATTTATTGTTTAGAGTTATAAAGATTAAAAGTACAATGATTAAAACTAATAAAATAAAATCCGCCAGAGGTAATAGTGGAGATCTCGCTGCGTTCTAAGGAAATGGTCTTTAATTCTTCCTCTTCTACATGAACTTCTGTACTCGTAGCGCTTGCACTAGGTGAAAAAATTTTCAAGGCTGCCTCTTTTTTTGTTGCTAGAGGGTCTTCAATATAATGCTCAGCTACAGTACTGGATTTCCAGCCACCATGGCGCTTCAAGCACGTTAAATCTGCGCCACCGTCCACCAACAGCGTAGCTGATATTCTTCTTAGACAATGCGCTGTGTATTCTGTATAGTTCGCTAATTTTAAGAAAAACGCTACCTCTTTAGGAACACTACTTATTTTATGGATTCCCATCACCGCTCTTGAGGATTTTAGATTTCCATATTTCAAAAAAATTCAGCGATCATTCATATCTCGTGGGCGCAAAGCAACATATTTGTTATATAAATTTAGGAACGATTCCCCTACAACTGTAAATGATTTAATTTTTTTTGTTTGGCTATCTGGAATTTTAATATGTAGCAGAGTTTTCAGGTTCTCAATGTCGTCTACCTTCATCTTCACGAATTCATCGCAACGAGATACCAATAATCAAAACTATCTAAAAAAAGTACAAAATATATAGACTTGTTTTGATTCTATTTCTAAAACTTACCTTCATTGCCAAGTATTCTTCGTCTGACGCTTCCGATCAAAATTTGTTAAATTGGTCTTTTGTAAATACTTTGGCCTGCTTTGGGGTGTATCCTTCATTCTGCTTCTTTAGATATGCAGGAAGTTTCAAGTATTTGCTTATATCTACGCCATATCGAATGCTCAATAATGATTTTATCACCGAATATTGGGACCACATTGTCGAGCTTTTCATTTTCATTTTTGTTGCTAATTCGGCAAAATAAGCTAATATTATGGTTTCAGAGTATCTTTTAATATGTTTTTCATAGCACCATTTTATAAATTGCTGAAAAGCGCGTTCATAGATTTTGCTCGATCTTGCAGGTAATAGATCATTTATTGCTGTATTAGCCGCTTCAGTAATTTCTGACGCCGTGTAGTTCTCCAAATCCACCATAATCCTAACAATGCAATATTTTAATTTACACAAATAGGAATAAAAAGTTTAATAAAATACTTACAATAACACGGAGAATCTTCACAATTTTTAACTTGTTTAATGCATTGTTTTCAACGAAATATAGCAACGTCTACTGTTGCTTGACAGAGCACGCTAGGTAAATCTAACTATTCCTCAACTTCACAACCTAATTATTTTTCCTTATTTCACATTTAAGTGTAAAAAAACATCTGAAGAAAAAATAGTATATTTTATGCGGAGCAAAGTGACTTTTTGTGGCTCATCTGTATTTGCCGGACTCACTACGTTCGTCCGTCAAACCTACAGATTCGCCACAAAAAGTGCCACTTTAGCTCCTTATAAAATAATACACTCTTTTTTGAAATCATATGATTTTGGTGAATTATTCAAACATTTTGGAGCAGGAATATTGTATTTTCCGGACTAGTCATGAAAAGAGAAGCTGTCAAGAATTCAATTTTTATTTTTAACATTAAAACTTGATTAATTGTTTTGGTCGCCTTAAGTAACCAAAGCAGTGGTCCGAAAAATGCAATTTTTCGTCAGTTGCCAAGGACAGCGGACGCAAAATAGATTCCTGTCCGTTGCGATTCTGTTTTACGATTTGGTTGCAGACGTGTTTTAGTATTGCTCTGTATTTTAGTTTAATATGGGGTTTAACTATTAGTGAATAAATAAGGTAGTTTAATATATGTAATGATTAGTGTAAGATTAACAATTGTGTAATAATTACGCGAAAGGACACTTTAATGACATAAATATATCTGTGTAATGCGCATACTACAAGGACAGCTTTAAGTTTATATTATATTTTATATTTCTATTAGTGATATCCCCGTATCATATGACCTTTAGCTCCTATCGTTAACGTGTTGGTTATTTATTACAAAACGTAAACATACTACCTAATTTACATTGATTTACAAGCTTTGCTTTGTTTTATGGGTCTTTCTCAACATTTGAGACAATAGTAATTCAGGGGAAGTTTCGAAAGTGACGTGTTTATGTAACTGTGCTAATTACGGTAATTCAGACATACAAAAAAGATTTAAGTATTTTATTAACAAATTGCCACAGAAAGAAAACTAAAAATAAAGGAGGTCCAGGAAAAAATTTAATTGAAGTTAAGTAATGCTAAGGGAAGTACTAATGACCTAAGGTAAATAACGGAAGCAGAACGAAGGAAAAAAGAGATAAGATAGTGGCGAGCAGTAAGCTTGAATAAGTTAGAAATGAATAAGAGATAGAGGAGGAAGAAGAAACAGAAAGGCAAAGAACATTTGGTAAGGACAAGAAAATAATAAGGTGTACCAGACGTTGAGTATTCAAGGGAGGAACGGGAAGAGAAAAGCGAGATAAAGAAAAGTGAAATAACGACAGTAAGAGAAATGGAGGAAGTGAAAGAATTAATAAAAGAAATGATATAACAGATGGAACAAAGCACGATGGGAATAAGAAATGAAGGAAAAGGAAAAACTGATAGAGAGAATAGAAAAGCTAAAACAATCGGACGAGGAGGAGAGGAGGAAAAGGAATAATAATATTGTAATGAAGAGGAGGAGAAGCAAAGAGCCTGAAAAAGATTTGCATGATTGAAGAGAAATTAAACTTGAAAGTGGAGTTTAAAAAAGTGACGGTGATAAACAGAGAAGAAAAAACTACGGGATACAAAAATATACATAGACCACCACCTAACGTGTACAGAAAGGAGAATGCAAAGGGAAATAATGAACTGGGCGGTGGAAAGAAGAACGGAGGGAAAACAGGTATGGGTAGGATACAGAAAAATGGAGATAGATGGATAAAGATATAGATGGAATGAGAGAACGAGGGAGTTACGCTGAGAAAGGGGTATCTAAAGGACAAAAAACTGAAAGACGAGTGTGGGAAGAACAGAGAAAGAAGGGAACTAAGTTAAAGTAGGAAAGTAGTACATGTAGAGACAAAAGAGATAAAGGTACTGTTCTGGAATGTGGCGGGAATAAGGATCAAAGACCAAGAATTTTAGGGGTTCATTAGGGAGCAGGACATGGTCGGATTACAAGAGACGTGGGTGGAGGAGAAAGAATGGGAGTGGTAGAAAAGGGAGGGCAAAGGGAGAAATAATAACGGGAATAAGCAGAACATAGTTGGAAATAGAAGATAAAGTGCAACACAGAAGAGGAATTGTAGAAAGGAATATACAGCGGGTGAAAACAAAGTTAAAAATAATGACGATGCAGAACCATCAAACAGGCAAAGAAAAACTTAGACGTAATGATACAAGAGAGGGAGGAGGGCATGATAATAATTGGGGGGGACAAATTTAAAAGGGGAGAAAACGAAATGGAAGAAGTGGTGGGATAGAGAATGCAAAGAGGTCAAGATGAAGGCAAGGAAAACACTAAGATAATGGAAAAAAAGGGAGGCATTGGAAAATACAAGAAAACATGCGAGGAGGAAATCAAAAAGAAACAAAAAGAGCAGATTGAGAAAATAAAAACGGAAGAAGATGTATGGAAATATTTAAAGAAGGAAGGAATAAAAGAGGGACCCAAACGGGAATACAATTAAAGGAATGGGAGAAATACTTTAGGAATTTTCTGGAGGGGGAACAGAGACAGAAAGGAGAAGAAAGACAAGGAAATGAAGTATACTAAGCAGACGAAGAGGCAGAACGAATAAAAGCAGAGGAAGTAATAGAAACAATACAAGGAGAGGACTGGGAATACGGAGGGGAAAAAGATTCCAGGGGAGTGACATTATTAAACACAGCATACAGCATATGTGCAACAGTGTTAGAAGAAAGGCTACAGAAGGAGATAGAGGGAAAGAAACTGCTGCCAGATGATCAAGCTGGGTTCAGGAAGGGAAGAATAGTGATAGACAATATATATATATATATATATATATATATATATATATATATATATATATATATATATATATATATATATATATATATATATATATATATATATATATACCCCTTCGGGCTCGTTCGCCAAACGAGCTGCCGCATTGTAAAATCAGCTTTTCCACACTATAATGTAAATAACTATTATTCACAATTAGTTTGTAACATACCGGTTTTCTAACCCTTTAAAGGTTGAAAAGTGAATGAGTATACAGGTTTACAAAAAGTAGACATTAATGAGGTGAAGCGGTCAGGAATGGGCCACTTTCCAACCTGTGGGGGAGCTACTATCGATTTAAACTATCAATGTCAAATTGACAACTTGCCGATTTTAATAAAGGGTCAAGAGTATGCAACCATTTTTTCTCACGTGCATAGATAGTAAGTGAACGCAAGCAATAGGTGGCAGCAAACAACACGTTTTCTTTAATAAGCATATTTAATAAGTGAATTATTGGTAACAAGTAACAACAAAACCAATAGAAAAATAGTAAGCATAATATTTATGGCTTCTCATTAAAATAAGAATTAAAAGTTTCATTGTCACGACCTTCAATATTAAACGAGAAACCGTGATGGATGTAGGTAACGGATCGCGAAAATTTTACTATTGTAATAAACGTTTGTCAAATAATCATCGTTACCGCGATAGAAAAGATAATTAGTGGATTTTTTTTAATATCTTGATAATACGTCGTAATTTGCTAATGTTTCCAAATATTTTATTTAGACCTTCTATGTAAGGAATGTGGGATTGTTTGTAACTAATATTTGGCTGAGGGTTGAAAAACATGTGTTTTGAAGTCTGACTAGCAGGTGTAGGTACGCTTAAAAGAATGCTTTACTAAGGGGCGTAACGAGTCATTGGAATTTCTTATGCGCCGATTCCTAATATCAAAATGTAACTGGCTTAATAAGTGATTGTGTCGGTACAGACCGCGATCAAAAGATATCTTTGTTTGTTACTTGGAAACTTGAGAGCTACATGTAGGGTTGTTACGGACGAATACATATTTTTAAAATTAAGATGTGCAATAATTAATACGAAACTGTTCCAACGTAAATTCATGTTTCTTGTTTTTATATTACTTTTGAAAAATGGGGGTTGATTGCGGGAGTAAGAATGGTTAGGTTTGAAATCGGTGGAAAGTTAGTTATAGTTAGAGTGTCAATCGAGCCGGATCGAATTTTGATTAATTAGAAACTCCCATTGTAAACAGTTTGTTTTTAAAATATTTCGTACGTGTACATTTTCTTTTGAGTTAGCCAACACTAATTTATCTTTTCTTTCGAGTGTTAGTTGTAATGTGTTTTTTAAATATTAATCTATAAATAACAGACACCCTTTTTAAAGTTAAACCGCGTAGGTTAACGATTTTTGTCTGTGATCAAGTGTAAGTAGGTATTTTTATATAAATGAAAGCTCGCAGCAAATCATTTACCAGTCTAGATAACATTAAATACCAAACATTGCCTTGTAAAGTTATCTTATTCGTACGCGGGCTCATTAAGCTGAAATCTGACAGTATAGGACCCTCTCACTGTGGTATTTGTGTGAATTAGCATTGTTTGTTGTTTATATTTATATTTGTGTAGAGGTGGACTGGTGAACGAGTACATGATACCGCTGGTTATTAATTGCAAAAGGCAATTGCCAGTGGGTACGCACTCCCGGGGCCAAATAACCATTAAACGCCTTGAATTTTATTTTTATTGTTGTATAGATGAATGTGTAACCTGAGGAAGGAGCACTGTATTTTTCTAGCCCCCTCAAATTTATATATCGGTCACGATGTTGTGATCAATTTAACTTCGTTTTAATTTTTTTGTGTCAGTTGTTAGATAGAATTGTTTGCCTGCGAGCTGATTTCTCTTTGTATGTGCTTTATTGTAATTTGACTTATGTATTCTGTGCTTTAGGGGTCACTAAACTATTTTATGTGCACCGTAATTTGCTGTATTGCTTTATGTGCTTACTTACTTAAAGACCGGCATGATTGGCTTTTAAGGGTCACATGTTTGGTATTACGATTTTTATTTTGATTATTTATGACCCAATTGTGCGTGTGACTATATGTATTTTTTTTATTAAGATGTTTCTGTGTAACTAAACTACTTTTTATTCATTTTCTTTGAATATTATAATTTTGTACGCACTTTAACCTGATTTAATGGTGTTTTGTTATATATTTAACCCTTTTATTGTTTTTTTTTGTGTTATTTGATTTAATAATGTACCTGTGCAATTACTTATTTATGAATAAAGTGGGTTTTATTGTTGGTTCTTTCCCACAATAGTATATTAACGGGCTGAACCACCGCTGCGCAAAGCTCGTTGATTTTAATTTGAGTAGTCTCATTTTTTTTACCTGCGCCTCATGGTGCAACACTTACCTCATCCAGCCTACGTAATTCAGAAAGCACAACGTACCTACCTCTAGACGGCCACTTCGTTTGATCAGATTTGAGGTTTGCGAGTAATTAAATATCAGACTTGTAAATAAATTCTAATGTTTTAATTAGTGCTAGGAAGGTCAAAGTAAGGCAGGCAATTAATTTGAGTAATAGTAACATTATTGTCAGTCAAGTCAAGATAAATCACTTAGCGATTGTTTTGTTCTTGAATTTGCATTATTGCAAATAAGTTGAAATTACGCTTTTCGAGATAGGGTACCTGGGGGACGCTACAATGTGTTCCAAATTTTTTTGATTTGAATTGTATAATGTTGCTTGTTCTTTAGTTGTGTATACAAACCTCGGCAAAAGTACCATTCCCCTGTCTCGAGATTTCACCGAGAGGAATGGATCACTTTCCGCCTCGGTGTGTTTTAATTTATTAATCCAGTTGCCTACAATATCAATTACACAATGTGACATGACAAGCTCATTAAAATGAATTCTTAGGATGTATTGATATTAAAGGTAATAAATGTAAATATTAATATTATGGGATACAATAGTAGAAAATTTTAAGAAAAATAATTTACTAAAATTTATATCGTTATTTATTAAGATAAAAATTAAAAGTAAATTGTTTAAAAAAACGTAACGAAATTATGGTTTTCAAGTTATTCTTGCATTGTGTTACTGACATTAACCGAATACGATAGTGTTAGTCAAATAAAGAAAACGTGCTGCGACACGTTTAAAAATTTATTCAAAGGAAAGTACGCATGAAAACAAGAATAGTTAGAACTTGGTAAGATGTACTAAAAAAAGGAAATTTCACGTAATAAACAATATGCTAAGCAAGAAGGGTAATTTAATTCTTTAACATTTCCCAACGTATACAAAAATAAAAATAGCAAATACATTGTTATACCACAATATTGCGTGAAATTAAAAGACAAATGGAAAAACAAAAATTTGTCTTGAAGTAGACCAATTATACGTATTCAAATTAATGCAAATTAATAAATGAATTTCCATTATTACAAGAGCCTCGATTTGAAAACCAATTTTATGTTATTTAATGAGTACATTTTAATGCTTCGAAACTTAAAAGTATAACTAGATTTTAAGTCTTTCTAAATTTATAAGTAAATTCCGTAGTTTGTAAGCTCTTTCTAAATGTTGTTAATTTTATTCTAAGCTCAAACTAATGTAATAATCACTTTATAATACTTGTAATTAATTTAAAGTAAAAGTAAATCGATATTCTTTTGGGCCAGAATAACTTAAAGGCCAATAATAAAAATGTTACACTTCCTTACACGTTTGGACGTTGGATTATATGAAAGCAAGAACGGATTAACTCTAATCATTATTGATTCTATAAAAAGAACGAAATTAACTAGCATTTTATTTGATGTTATCTAATTCGATGTCATGAAATGTAGTATTACTTTTTTGTTGAAGGTATTATTAGTAAATAAACATAGAATCAACTGCTCTGTTAGGTAAGTTTAGTATCTAATTTCTGTAATGCCTTTTTAATTAATTTATTTGAAAATATTTTTTTGGTAAAGATCAAACACATTATTTATACAATTTGCTCGCAATTATCGATGTATTTGTATAAATAATTTTTAAACATCCTTTGAAAGATAACCCGTTATATCTACTTTCTAACTCTATTAATTCGACAATTAGATAATTTATATATGGTGAACATTTGTTTTCAATGCCGACCTGGATCCTCAGGAATCGTATATCGTGAAACGTTAGAAACATATCATGTTAATGGTGACGCGACTTCTGACTCTGGGTAACAAGCGGTTATAGATCTCATGTTAGAGGTAGCGTTTGGGCACTTTTACGTGAAATTCACAGGAGTTATGACATTAAGCCGTCTCCATAGATGAAACAAGGATTCACTACTACACACCAGAGCCAAAACATTTGGTGCACGAGTAGGGAAGTGAGGGAGACGCGGTCTCATTTCAAATAGAAAAAATCCTATTACATCATGATAACGCATCCGCTCACTCACTCGGAATTACTGAGAACTCATTCCCAATATAGAAGCTTAAAAGTAGAATACTTTGAAAAAAAGCAAAAATTCTAAGTAACTTTCGTTTTTATTTCTGTACTGACAGTTATTAATCCATCCTTTCATATAACACTACATAAAGTTTTGTAATGATCCTGCAGATCCTTCCTAAAATCCAAATCCTTGTCAATAAATTCCTCAAAACTTATTTCCTATTTTCTTCCACAACTGCCTTTACATGATTTAAACATATTATCAGTTGTTCCCCACTCTCCCACTCTCTCCAAAATCCCTATATAAACACTCGCTTCCCATCCAAATTTATTATTATTCTCATTACTTATTATTATTACATCCTTTTATTCATTATTAATATTTTATTAGTATCCTAATTCTGTATTAATCCTGCCTGTAACCTACCTGATTTACTATTCCTGTATTACACTCCTGCCTGAAGTCATCCTGTTACATTCATCGAACATCACACCCCTTCCTGTTCATTTTACATTCATTCAACATCATTCCCCTATAACCTGGTTAGGTATACGAACTTATTGTGGGTTCTGGCCCAGATTTGGGTATACCTGCCAAGAAGTAAAGTATGTGAAAGCAGACGGAGGGCTTTTACACCCCGAATGTTTATACACATTTAACTACCCATTTTCTCATCACCTTTATCAAACCAGACAAGATTGCTATCCCTATGAGCTTGTTGAAGGTGTAAGCCGCGACAAGGATAGGTGATAGAGATCCAAGAGACTATAAGGAAGCGACGGTGGTATATTGCCCCGAAACCTTCTACATAGTCACGACCCAGGTCATTCCTATCAGTTCCCTTTGACGGTTTCGGCTTGTGCCCCGAAAAAGGATTTTCCTACTTATAAATATTCATCCCAGTTCCCATTCCGTTATAACCTATCGTCTGCAACCCTTATAAATTACCCCTACCTTCATACATAAAAATAAGATCATATCTACTCCCTCAATTACATTATATTTAATCATCACATATAAATTTGTTCTAGCATACATCCTGATTCATCCCTATATAATATCCATTCTCAATCAACCCGAAATTAATCACACACCTGAATAACACCTGTTTTAATTCCAAATAGCATTTCTACCTTAAAATTACACTTAAACTAAATTCCTTACTTACCGGGTATGTAATCACCTCCTTCCAACATTATTTCACCACAATTCCACGCTAATTAACTATTATCACTTGTAATTAACCAAACAAATCTACCACGTTTTGATCATCTGTTTTTAGATTTAAAACACGACCAGTAAGGAAGGTTGGAAACTAAGATAGGCCAGAGGCGTAGACGTTTCTGAGAAAACCATCCCAAATAATTAAAATATTTTTTAATAGGATTCTCTTGTATTATATAACCCTTTAGTTTCAGTTTATTTAGTTATTTATTTTTTTATTAGAATCAATATTATAATTTCCGTTTTTACTGTAAATAAACCATTCCTGTATGTAACATTTGTACAATTAGATAGGCAACCCAACCTGCGTCCCAGTATACAACAAAGTCTGAACCTCCCTTTTGAGAAAGCTCTCATATTCAAAAATTAGAGTATACAGGTTGTAAAATAGTAAATTTACAACAGGTAAAAGTCCGGTAGAAGCTACCATTAAACCGGGAAGCAATACAGTTTCGTACTCTGTTGCAGTGGAGGGCTTGATATAGACATCGGTAATAAATAGTAATTTTTAGAGGTAAGTTCAACCCGCATTAAACGTCGCGCAGACTTATTAAAATGAACTGGTTGCCAACTAAACTCGCTGAAGATGGTCACATGTTTTAGTAAGATGCAAAACATCTAATACATTGCTTATGTATTCACAAAATAAGATTAAAAATCGATAATATAGATCATAAGGCGCACTACAATCGGAATCTTTTGTAAAATTTCTTGAGCGGGATGTTAAATTTATTGTAGGAAACAAGATAATTGCCCACTCCGTAAGTTACTGACACAATTTCAAACAAAACATTGGTAATACTCACTTTAAATTTCAAAAAGGACCCACTTTTTCCAGTTCTTCCGGTACCTTGCCAGTAATTTCATTTCTTGTCTCGTCTTTCCTCTCTTTTTTCAAGTTCCTCTATTCTCTGCATCCAACTTTTCTTCGGTCTTCCGACCCTTCTTCTTCCTATTCTCCCCGCGACCATAATCTTCTTTACTACTCTATTATTATGTATTCTCAGTAGATGGTCATACCATTTCAATTGCTTTCTTTCTATCTTGATTGTGATTACTTCTTGTTGAGCCATTTGTCTTATCTGTTCGTTTTGTATTCCATCCTTCTTAGTTATTCGCATTATCTTCCTAATACATCTCATTTCCGCGGCGTTAATTTTTGCTTCGAGTTTATCTTGTATCGCCCAGGTTAGCACTGGTACCACCACTGACTTGTACACTCTTAATTTTGTTTTCCGATCTATTTCCCGCTTCCCGAAAATGATTTTATTCAATGCATAGTATAATTTTATACTTTTATTTATTCTATTGTTAATATCTAAACTTATTTTCCCATCATGCGATATGATACTTCCCAGATAATTATAAGTTGATACTTTTTCTAGTCTTTCTCCACTTATAGGTACATATCTGTGCTTGTCTTTTGCTTTGTTATTAACATCATTATTTTGTATTTACCTATATTTATTTCCATATTTAGTTTTCCTATTTCTGCTGCCCATATTTTTACTAGATGTTTCATCTTACTGTAGCTGTCCGATATTGGTGCTATATCATCGGCATATAGATAGCAGTCAATTTTTATTGGCATTAGGTTGTTATAGCAAATTACTGCCTGATATGTCTTGTTTTTAGCCTGATATTCTTGACTAGTCTATCCATTACCACTATGAATAGGAGAGGGCTCATGTTGCCTCCTTGTTTTATTCCTAACTCCATACTAAATCTCTCTGATTCTTCATCCTTTATCTTTGCAACTTCATTCACTTTCTTGTATATACTTTTTATGAATTTTATTATTTTCTCTGATACTCGTAGTTGTTCTAAACATTCATATATTCTTTCCCTGTTTATTTGGTCGAAAGCAGCTCTTAGGTCTATGAAAGTGACGAATAGATCTTTTCCTTTCTCTCCTTTCAGTTCCATTATATTTCTTAGCATTTGAATATTATCTTGCGTTTGTCGACGTTTCCTGAATGCTGCTTGCTTATCTTCTAGTTTATTTGCTACCGTCGTTCTTAGTACTTTCTCTATCATTCTCGTATATACTTTAAAGTTAATGGAAGATAAGCAAATGGCTCTGTAATTATCACAGTTTGCCTATTCTCCTGTCGTATGTATTGGTATGATAATGTTTTCACGCCATTCCTCTGGAATTTCTTCTACCTGCCATGCTGCTCTACATATGTTTA